>DWQX01000237.1:0-52186 GCA_018245475.1 Pharmacophagus antenor | reverse complement strand
TATTAACTTTTGGCAGAAGTTGATTAACTTTCAAGAAAGTATCTGCAAAGTTTGGAGTAGTTTTGTGTAATCAGGGCGGTTTGGTCAAAGTTTTGTTATTTAATTATTACCTTTTCACGATTGACAGATTTTTGTTAAAACATCATTAAAAACATCTATTGTGGCGGATATTTAAACTTAAAATATCAAAGAGACAATATACACTATAATTAATTTTTTTTTCATCTCTTAAATTTTATTTCCACATGAATTTTTCTTATGTATTTTTTTGCAGCCTTACCAAACAAATATCGTAAAACACTGGATTTGGGAAGAGAGGAGGTGGTGAGTTCGCGTGAGTAATTTATTTTCACGGGAATCTCAATTTCGCACAGTTTTACAAATTCTGTCGATAGTTTAGGTGCACAGTGTAAAAAATAGACATGATTTTTATGTACTCACCAAATTATATTTTCACTTGCCCATACAATATATATGTCGTAAAATATACACTATTACATAATAGAAAAATTGTGTTGTCTTTCATTTAGTTGATTTTTAAAGAAATAAAACAAAACTTTAATTGTTAGTAAGCTTGGATATCAGTTTGTGGTATTCGTAATACAAATACTTAATATAGTCGATGGAAAAAGAAGTTGTTGGTTAAGTTCCGTTTATTGAATCCTTACACATCACGGTACATGAATTACATAGGTCGTGAATATAATTATAAAGAGAAGAAGGTTTCTGCACAGGTTTACTATAGAGAATAGTTATATTTGCAACATTCATACAAAGTTACAAATTATTACGAAAAATTGTAAATATATGTATTTCAGAACAGATGTTGATAAAGCGAGTTGTTTGTTAAAAGAACAATTAGTTTATTAAAATAATATCACAATACATCAATTTTTCTAGGAAAATATAAAAAATGTGCTGCCGAAAAATCATTAGACTCGTCTGTGTCACAATCGACAATAATTTAATAAAGAGGGATTGATTTTTGTAAGACGTATAGGAATACTAACGAATTAGACACTCCATAAACGAGACTATTATTCAACTCAACGAGGGGCCTTTGTACAATCAGTATAGATTCTCAAAATTATAACATCGGATAGTTTTTTATTTTTTGTTTAGATTTGCAAATTCGTATATGTTTCGTAGCTTAAATGAAATTAACAAATCAATAATTCAAAAACAAATCGAATGAAATGTTCAGATTTTAATATTCAAAGAAAAATTTTATAAGCGACATCAAAGTGAAGATGAGATCGTTATATTCACTAGAGAATTTACCGCAGCACAAAATGAAGAATTATTTAAATGCATTTAAGAAACGCCAAATTTAGTAATACCGGATTCTAACAAAGATTTTGTTGACAAAAAATGCAATCGTTTATTACCAATCGGTCTACACTAAGGAACGAGAAGGGAGCAAGTTCGATAACTTGTCCCATGGGTGACTCTTGTAAAATCAGCTAGAACGACAATATCTAGTTAGCAGTTTCTGTGTACAGACTTCACATTTTTTAAATAAATATTTTAACGAACCATTCCACAAAGTTAGAAATATAGCTCATATTTATAACTCTATGAAAATATACATATATAAAATTGTATAGATTATAAAACGTCTAATATTGTTATTGACTCATCAACAATATATCGTTATGTCTGATTAATATAAAAGAATATGTGTATAAACTAAAAAATTATCTGGTATACCCGGTCACTCAGAAAATATTGCGAGAAAAATTTTTATGTATGTGAAACTGGCCAGTTATAATTTATTTAAAAATTTGATTTACCACCCACCCTCCTTACAGCCCTGTCCTAGCACCGTATGACTTAAAACTTAAAAAATCAGCTCAAAGGGGTACAATTTTCGTCGCCGGATGATGATGCGTTCTCAGCGTTCGAGCAGGCTATAAACGAGGTGTCTGCGGCGGACTGGAAAAAGTATTTCGAAAACTGGTTCAGACGCATGAAACTTTCTATAGAGGCTTACTTTGAATAGATGCAATAAAAATATATTAAACTATAGACAATTTTTTTAATGTCGCGAAACTTTCTGAGTGTCCCACGTATTAGTTGAACACAATTCGGCTATTCCATGTTTTTTTAAGCTTACACGCTAGCATTCGACATCAAATTAACGTAATATTAAATGACAATGAAGCCACAGATAATGAAGCGTGCTTGACCGACCGACTGGAACAGGGTAATGTGTGCTCCGGAAGTTACAGATGAAAAAGCCGTTTGCAGTGATTTGGTTTGTCAATGTGGCTGGCAAAATGTCAAAGGGCTGAAAAGGAACACAATAGTTTTAGTATATTCTAAACAATCTCTGCTCCAATGAGTAATGAAAAATATTTGACTGCTTTAACTAGACAGTCTTACATTTTTGAATGTCCAAATGTGTCCTATTTACCCAGTAACGTCTGCCAATGTTGAAAGCAAAGATGAAACGATCCAGTAATATGTGCACTATTGTTATACGAATATTGAAATAATAGGAAATCTAACAGTCAATGTAGACCTTAGCATCATTTCGATTTGAACTCAAAATTAATTTGCGTCTATTGGAACAACTAAATTCTAATTATAATCTTAAGATAATAATTTTGCACAAAAAATCAAAACGGTCTTAATACAGAATTAGTAGCATAAAAGTAACGAAAACCTACATCAAAACGTAAAAAGTACGATAAGACATTAAATATCTATCTCAATTATATAAATTTTATTTTAATTTACGATTGAGAAGAACTTTTTACTACAGTAAAATACTAATATAATGTGACTGTCTTTGTCATTGCCACTTCAAACGAATATAAACTTATGTTCACAAGACGCATATTTAAATCATGTGTACATACGTACACCGTTAAAAACCTATACACGTCAAAATCGATACCTATTCAAAATACAAAAACCGCCAAAGTTAGCGGAACACAAAAAAATTATTATTTGTCATATTTCATAAAAGACTGGCCAGTTATTTTTATGTCAGTCCTTTTTATTCAAAACTTTTTTAAAAAAATGGAACAAGGCCACAATAATTTTGTCATTGATTTGTTTCTGTTTCTCGCTAATACTGATATATGAAAGGATGAAACTCAACTTGAAGAATATTTAAGAATTTATCAATACGAAAAAATAAAAATATCCTATTTAAAATTACATGGGATCATTAGGGCAGATAAAGTGCAAAGAAATTGTCACCTACAGATCTATTGCCGCCGAACCAGCAAGCAATTTCAATCATCTTACTATTTGATAGTACCGGTTCACTGATACACTTTTTAGGAAGAAGGGGAAAGACAGAAAATAATGCACTTCGAGGAGAGATGACCGTTTTCCGCAACTTCAAGCTTCTTTTCTCTCCGTTTTCGTCTGTGCAGGCCGGAAATTAGCTTGAAGCTTCTGAGGAGTGTGAATGAGCGAGCCTATAATTTGCAGAAGATTTAAAAAAGTAGACATAAGTTCGTATGTACCAGTCAAATGTCCAAAATGAGAGACACCTTCGATTATATTGGTTAAACTGCTTGTGACCATCGTGTTTGGAAAATAAACCAATAGTACTTTTTGCTCTTAACCCAGATTGATGGAAGGCAAAGAACATGGAGACGCAAAAGAGAACAATACTTTCAGACTAATTTTGAAA
This sequence comes from Pharmacophagus antenor, assembly GCA_018245475.1. Lineage (NCBI taxonomy): Eukaryota > Metazoa > Arthropoda > Insecta > Lepidoptera > Papilionidae > Pharmacophagus > Pharmacophagus antenor. The sequence goes on along the minus strand of DWQX01000237.1, from coordinate 48,534 downwards.
ATGCATATGGTGGCGGCTCAGATATGGTGTGGAGAAGCTCGTACAGAGTTAGTGATGGTCGATGATGGGAATGTGACTGTTGATGTACTATCAGGGATATTTTAGAACACGTTGTGCCATTTGCCCCCTATAATAATGAGGGCTTTTAAACCATATAGGTTTAGCAGTGATGCAGTGGCCAGCCAGATCCCCTTGTATGAACCCTATGGAGCACGTTTGGGTCTTTAAAGAGAAGCGAGAAATCTAGAATGCCATCCCTCAACAACCTGAGATAACTGCAAACCTCATTACTTGAAGAGTGGTAGAGCTTGTCTCAAGAAACAGTACATAATGTAATTCTCAACATGCTCAGAAGAGCGGAAACCTTAGTTAGAGCACGATGAAGGAACGCAAGTTATTAGTTTTTTAATTATTTAATAGCAGAATCTTAGTAGTCTTTAATTTATAATATTGTTTTTGTCCACAAAAAGTAGAGAATTTTGTCTTTATTTTGATTATTTTTAACAAAATTTAAATAAAAAACATCTCAGATGTGATATTGAAAGATATTTATCAGTTTCATACTTCATGTCTGATTATTATTAGTGTTAATAAATACGTTATTATGTCTATACTCGGCCTTTTATAAATTGTGCCGGTAACAGTTCATGTGAACTTAACAGACATAAAATATAAAATAAAAAACAAACCTCCTAGAAAAGAAAAAAGCAAACAGTAAACCAAAAAAATATTAACCTTTCATTAATATTAGAATACCAAGTGTCGCGGATACGAATGGGAAATGACTTCTTTTTTAATTCCACATTTTACCATTTAACATTTTTATTTAAAAACGAACTGGCATTTTATCATATTATTTCATAACTGTAATGGTAAAGCTTTTGTTTTATGAATTTCAATCATTTTTATTTTTATTTTAATTTGAATATTTTTTATTGTACATTACTTGTCAAATGTTTATTAGCATAGTAATGGGTAAGACATGTGGCTAAAGGACTGATGGGTAGATGGAGTCTTAGTATATCTTCCATAAAGTGGATCAACGATCCTATAAAGATTGCGAAAAACTGTTGGATGCAGGCAGGGAAAGACGGAAGGTCATGGGTAATTACGAAGCATCTTCCGGCTCAAATTATGATTTGATAATGATGAATTAGTTTTTCTTATCATGATTTTAATAGCAATAAGTTTATATGAAAATGTATGAATATTCCTTGTAGATTTGTAGACCACTCTGCAAGTAGTTATCACGACTTGCTTATATGTTTGCAGCCAAAATTAACCTAAATTATTTTTTGTTTATGGAACGTTTTACTTCTTATGATTACTGAATTTTTTTTATCGATTCTTTAACTTGTTTTTTATTCTCAGTTATTGGCTAACACTTGAAGTCGATTTTATCGGATCGGATCAGAACACTTCTAACTCTCACATGTATGACTATCGGAACACAGTCATGCTGTTATGGCGACAGATTAATATTGAGGGAGGTAGCTAGCTAAAGGGACGATATTTCAAAAATCTACTTATCATTAGTTCCTAACTTTTTACATAGCCCTGAACGAGAAAAGACTTGATTCAATAAAACAAAAACCACAAGAGGATACCACTAGATTTATTCTGACTCGAAAGAGAATATTTTGGTGGAACCTAAAACAACCGTTAGATCTCTATCCATTTTAGCGTTCAAGCAAGGTTCATACATATTTATATGTCGTCATTTCTCCATATTCATGCGCGTCAGATGTGAAAGAATGCTTCCTAAATTGAGTTTTATGTGCAAATTTGACGTACCCTTTCAGAACCATTCGTGTAGTTCCTGTAGGTGAATCATCTGTTACAGATAAATTACAATTTATACTCATAACTAAGCATTAAAATTTATAGTTGACATCTCTAAAGTTTTAAAATTATGTGGAAGACTATTTAAAATAGAAAGGCTTTCTATCTTAAATGTATTGTAAACAAGACTTTATTTTAAATAATAATTTATTACGATAACATTTAAAATAATGAAAATCTTTTTCATTATCATACTGATAGATACAATACTATTATTTTTTCATTGGAAGGTAGGCAAACAACCAACCATTCACAATATGGTAAGTGGTAATCCTCGCCCATGGATAGACGCAAGAACTCCGGAAGAGCAACTGGATTGCCGAACTTAATTCTTTACTTATTGGGCTTATTTTTATAATAATAATCAAACTCTACCTATGACTAAAGTCCAAGTCAAAGCAATTACATACCTTGTGTAAAATCTTTTACATGCGACCTCCATATAAAATTATAGTTAAAAAACTAACTCACCCTTTAGAAAAATTACATGATAATGATTTTCATAACGTACGTTTTACGTTAAGAAAAACCAAGAAATGTAATAAATTATAGCATTTTAAAATACATTTGAGGCACTATGTAGTCATCTTATATTACAGCCTAAACGAATTTAAGTTTTAATGTCACGAATGTTCCAAATAACTAAATATATAATTATTAGTTTTAATAGCGAATTAATTGCAAAAACAACTATGAATATTATGTACTACATTTCTTACTTACAGATTATTCATTTTAACATTGGTCAAGAATAAAAAAAAACTAATAAAAACAAACGCAGTAAGTAAAATCTAAAACAGGGAGATTGTAATATAAATCTTTCATACGTCAAATCGGCGCTCGGCATATCCTTGTAGAATAGCACAATATTGACTTAACTTTAACTATAGCGTTATTATTATGTAACTTTCGTAAGTAAAATAAAACAAAACATTAAATAATAAAAAAGGTCTGTAGATATAACAAGCAAACAAATAAACGAAGCATGTTAACGTCTAACGTAATTTTTTTACGATAGTATCCACATGTGCATATATAAATATGTATGTATTAATATTAAACAACATAGACATAGGACAGCGGCAAGTGGTAGTGCAATAATGGAACCAACGCTTGTTTGTGCGTCGACCACAACGTACAAAGGGTGTTTGCAAACAGACTAATTGGTCTCAAAGCGAAATTAATAAACCTGTAGGTACTGCATAGGAGAATCGAAATTTGCACCTCGATAATTATCGGTTTATTCGGATTAATATGATCTTAGATTCTATTTAGATGATTCCACAGAAGGTTTAGTCTGAATTGTCTTGTTATTCGATTCTTATATCTATCTTTTTCAAAATTTCACAAAAATGGTGAAAGAAGTGCGATAATACCTTTTCCAAATTAAATGATAAATTTAATAACCACCTCATTCTTTTAATTGAACGCTTGGACAAATAAAGTTTTGAAAACTAATTTACAGGTACGTAATGTAAGCGTGAACTTCGCCGAAGCGCTAAATTCATGATCCTATTCATTCACCGCACAATTAGGACGTGGGAAAATGAATTCAGTCGCCACACCACCACCTGTTTAATTTGGAACACGTAACAATGTTTCAAGCAAGGTATTGTCGTATGTATTGCGTAATTGTTAAATATAATACTTAACGTGTCTCAAATGTTTATAGAACCAATAAAAGTTTTTAACCCATACTAGAAACACAATGCTCAGAATAATATTGAAATAAATAAATAAATATTCTGAAGATACCAAATTCTTCAATAGTTCGTATTAAATAAACGTAACAAAATAATATAAATACATTTATATTAGAGAAATATTTGTAATAATATTTGATAAATTCGCAACTAATTTAAATTGCACCTCTTTAATATTATTTTCAGGAAATAATTCGCATCGAAAAAGAATCTATTTTAAAAGAGAACAAAACTAATTTGATGACGTGATATTTACATACATCTCACGTATAATACGTTGCATTATTTTATAGTTTTTATTAGTTTGGCATTAATTTACTCATCGCATCGTGAAATAAACAACAACGAGCTAATTAAGAAAGTTGATTTCTGTAACCCCACGTTTAACATCAACCGCTTCACCTGATTACATATAATGGTTAAGTTGATGAAACAAAAGATAATGTAAAGATTTTTTAGTGTCTCTGGAAATGTATCAGGCTGATTTCGTTTTTTTTCTTAATTTGTTTTGTGTGTGATCACCCAAATAATGTAACAAGAGGAATTATTCTAAACACTTAGAAGCAAACCACGATGATTTCCATTAAAAAAAATCATTTAAAAAACATTGTATCTTCATAATAATTTTTCTTATTGATTTTTCAAAGCCTTTTTCATTAAACATTACATATTTATTTTTACACCCTTTTTGTAAATATTTTTTCTTTATACCGTTAAATCTTATTCTAATTTAAACAAACCTAAAATTATCTTTCATATAACATTATTTATATCAAATATCTAAACATTTTAGTTTATCTTCTAAATATAGTTTGAATCTAAAACAATGTTGACGAAAGTATTTCTACATATCACGAGAAGCTTTTAATGCAAAATTAAAATTTTAGGAAACAAAATGCCAATTTCTAACAGCAAAATTGGACCGCGATGTCAAAATTAATCTCACGTTGAAAAGACTGGATATCGCATGTAGTGAATTACAATCGGAATATTCAATCTTTTACGATTTTCTGGATAAAATGTTCGACGTGAATGTTAGACGAATGGAATTGTCGTCTACGTGGAAAAAATGTACATCGATATAAAGCAACGCACGATTTCGTAACTACGAATATTACAGTTATTGAATATGTAATTTTCTTAGAAGTATTCTTAGGTGTGCCAACACTACTAAATCTTCTTAAAATTGATTTACGTTCAGAATGTGCAATGGCATTCGTTACACTTATTCAGTACAAAAATGTGTAAATATATTATGCAATAAATGTTAAAATTCAATCGATGGTAAATAAACATATAATCCTTTGAAATTATAAACAGATACAAAATGTTATTTTTAATTTATGTTTTTGGACCTGTTAGAATGATTTTTTTTTAAATAAACCAGACTTTTGTACAAATTTCCAACATCAACAATATCTCTCCTGTTTTTACTGTTCTAAAACTTTTTTTTTTCAATATTTTTGCAATTAACTTTAGGCCTACTCTTAGAATCATCGCATAAAGTTATAAAAAATAAGATTCAAATGAAAACACTCCTCTTTATCGTGAAATAAATTCAAATTTAACACTTGGTGGTGTTCTTATTTACGTGTTATGATAAATTAAACAAATTATGTTTTAATTGAATCGTTAAGATCAAATGACCTTAACGATGTAATAAAAATTAAACTTAACTTAATTAACAATCGGATAAAAATTCTTAGGAGAACATAAATATATTCTACTAGGAATTTTTATTTAATATTAAGATTAATCCTCTTCAATATGTATACAAAAATTTTGAGTCTATCTACTAAAAGAACAAGTTGTTCCATAGAGGTTTTCACCTTTAGGGGTGTATTTTCGAAATATATTCTTAGTGTAAAAATACACATCACAAAAAACACACTAAATTTCATGTATTTAAGACCAGTGGTTTAATCTGTACGTTGCTATGGTCAGACAATCAGTCGGGACTTTGACTTTTTTATATGTCCAGATTGTAGTCACATCTTGTAATAAATATGCCGAGCTTCATTTATTGGAAGCGCAACAAATTGCTACGCCTGCACAGACTGATAAACGATTACCTTAATTAGCCACTATTGTCCTAACAATGGGGTTATTGTTGTGAGGATTTTTATTTGTCCTGAAATGTAATTTGAACATGAAATTTTCTACAGTAGATATTACCCAAAAACATTTATAAAAATTCAGTCTCCGTTTTGATTTACTAATTTCCCCAATAACGTCCATTTGAACACTCGAGCTATGTTGAAACTTCAATATTCCAACCGTCTCTTTGTATTCGGCGAAGCTATTCATTGGATGTTCGAATCAGCAGTTAGCTGTACCGTACGATATTGTATACGGCCCTTTAAGTTTGAAGCGGCTAGCTGACGACAGATTGGTACAATTTAAGTTGTCAATGGAAAAGCCAATTTCAGCTAAAAGCTTTTGAGATTTCATTGTAATAAAACTGATTGTTACGTCTTTCATGGAGTTTCTACAAATATTCACGTTATTACTACATACATACTCTTTTGTTTTCTTTTTAACATATTTTATTACTTCATCATCATGATTGAAACTTCAAAACGAAAAACGCATTTACATTTTATTAAACCTCAATACGTATAAGCTACTCAAACCAAAACTGTAATATTATTTTTTAACTCCTTTTCGTTGTTACTATTTTCAACCGATGTCAAGAAGAAAGTTATCAATTTGAGGCATCTTTTTTAAATCTTTTATTATGTTTATTTTCACATTATTCACTTATTTCATTTATTTGCTCTGTAAAAATAAAAAATCGCTCATAAAGGAGGAAAAACATGAAATGTTATTTTACACCTGCCAATACTTCCGTTCCGTTCATACACAAACTGGCCAGATTGTTTTTTACGAAAATTATCGAAAGTGACGATGTAATTTATACTGTCATAAAATCACAAGTGAAAGTTTAATATTTTTTTAAATTGTCTGTGTTATCATTATTTAATATGTATATTGATCCTAACCCATTAAAATGTGTAAATTGTTTTAAACCTACTCTACGCAGACTTGCAAATTTTAAAGCGGACGATGAATTCGAGTGTTATACTGAAAACTATGTCAAATGTTTCTGGGAACTTTGTGACTACCACAGAAGCACTGAAAATTTAATATCAAATCCTAAAGAACAAGGTAAATACTGATATTACAAAGTAAAATATTTAAAGTAATTCGTTATTTAAATATTATATTTCCACACAGAGCTTTTAGAGGGTGGTCCAATTTGATTGTTTATTGATAAGTCAAGATTGGTGATGAGATGTTGGATTGTACGATTTTTTTTTAGTAAATTCCTTGGTAGGAACCATAAAAGACAGACCAACAAAACCCAAGACCCGCAAGACGCATACGTCCTTCTGAGCTTTCGTGTTTGACCTATAAAGTATAACTTTGTTTTTAACTGAAATTCGCGTCCATACCAGCAGTGCACCACACCGTGAGCGCGCTTCCCAAATAGGTGCTCGATGTTAAATTATATACGATAATTTCTTTCATAATTTAATTAAATTTGTGGAAATCGTAGAAAACTAAGGAATCATTCCTTAAATATTTTTTTCCAGACCATAACACCATTACTAATTAACGGTTTACGAACATATGACTACAGCATCGAATCTCAATAGGCTTTGATGAGATTGGGTGATTTTTTGTAAAATCTAAACTTTTTCTTTTCTTAACAATTACTCATTTTTTCACAGTAATAATTCAACAACCAAGAAGAAAAGCAGACAATTAAAAGAAATACCTCATGGCGACCCAGTCCGTAAACAATAACCCGTTAGAAGATGTTATAAACAAAAACCACATAAGTTATATCATTTAATAAACTCTACATCGTTCAAACTTTTCTGGTTAGTATATAATACTTGTCTTACGTTCATATTTATTCTCGATTCTTTTACGTAATTTTGAAACAAATTCCATTCCTTGTTGTCAATATTTCTATTCATATCGAATACAAGCTGTTGCTTATCTATGACGTATTTTAAATTTATTTCCAGATCATTAATTGACTTTGTAGGCTCTACACTATTCCATGGTTGGGATGACGTTGAAACAATTTTCGGCACGGCATGGTAAGAGAGACGAGCTTCTTTAGACATAACAGCTATGTCTCCACTATCAAGCATTATTGCAGTTGGTTCTACATTTTTGTCATTTCCTCCTATTAAAAATATTGCAGACTGTCCAAAGCTGAAAGTACAAATTTAGAAAAAAATACATTACCTTTTATTTCCTTCACTTCTAACTGTACTAAGATTTTATGGCTAAATCTAAAAATAAATGGAATTTAGTTTAATCAATAATTAGCTGAACCACAGATGTACTCCTAGTACATAATTGTATATCTCAATTTATGCTACATATGTTGAACTTTATATGCTAGATAAGCCTATCTGGTTGTGAGTTAAGAGATAACATGAAAACCTCCCTGAAAAAAATATTTATACATGCCCATTAATACTGTAATCGGGCAAATACTTTTGGGGTTAGAGATTTCAAAGTATTATTTATTTTAACTATTTTCACTATGTAAAGAAAGATATAAAATTTATGTTTTTGTTAATATGAAAAGGATTTGTATTATAGTCAAGCTTAGGAAAATAATCCTACCTAAATGAAAACAATGGAGCTTCCAAATTTATTTCAGAGTGATCTGTATGAGCTGAAAGTGTTGATCCCATATGGTAATAATTAATAATTGCAGCCTCCGCTTTATAATCATCATAACCAAGATATTGTGCTATATAATGACATAGTTCCGCCAGGTCTTCAGGAAATAGTGTTCTGTTGTCTTCACTATATGCCTAATAAAGCATGATGGAGTACATAAAAATGTATCATGCTTTCTGAATTAGAAACAAAGTGTACTAATTTTGTGAAGAAATGTAATTTTAATTAATATACAACATTAACTACCCCTGAATTATGTAATTAAACTAAATACAGTCTCAAGACAGAAAAAAACAAGGGTAACATAGGGTGGTGATATGGATTTTGAATATACCATTATGAATTGAGCATGTCACCAGAAATATTTTTTTTTATCAACAATGGACTAACTTAGCATCAAAGTCACACAATATTGAGAGAATGAGGCTGTAGATGGTGAAGCATGTTCACCAGAACACTGGCTCTCACTTGTATGATTGCTGAATTACAGCAATGTTGTTATGAGGATGGTTGACATTGAGGGTAGCATCCAGCAGGTTTAAAAAATCTTTTCACCATCCACAATCCACTACTCATGTTGCCTCAGAATTGAACCCGGTATCTCCATGTTACAATGCAAGTGATAAAGTAGTGCATTGTGAAAACATTTTAAGTGTTTTATTACTTTACAGCATAAATAAGTTAAGATTTAATTATTAAAAAATAAAATATTAATCCTGTACTTTTGTATCCCAGTTATGATGGTAACCAAGAGTTGTCCAACGAAGCTTCTTTTGTAATTTTATGTCACATTCTCCATTAGTGTAACATTCTTTCCACCAATCACTTACACACATTTCAATATCTATATTTGTTTTATTTGGTTTTCTTGGATATTTCTCCAAACATTTCCTAATCCAATATCTCTGTCCTAAACTCGTGAAGGGATTTTTTATAATTATTAATCCAGGATGATTTTTAAATTTATATGTTTTCCATTCCTTGATTGTCTTTAAACCTAAAAATTTGGTCCTTATATCTGCAATTTCTTTTCCTAGATCACAAATAATAATTGCATCCTGAAAAATGTGTGCAAATTTTGACACTCAAAATAAACCCAGTAAGACATCCAGAAAGTACTTATTTCTGTAAAACTGAAACATTTTGTCTCTTAGTAAGAATGTCTGAAATTCCATTTCTATTACCTATAAATTATCTGAGAAAATAATTTCCTTGCTGCACTCCTCAAATGTGATTTAAGAAATATTTATGTAAATATTTGTCATCAATTTTTAAATTATAATCCAGCATACCTTGTTAGTGATGTTATCATTTTCTAGTGAAATTACATTCTCATATGACGGTTTCGGATTGTTAAATTTATAATACTTAAATATCTGCATAAAAACATTTTCGTTTAGTTGATCAAAGGTCCGTTTCATCTTTATACTATGTATGAAGAACGTACTCCTTTTTCTGTTCTCGAAACTTCAGTTTTGCAAATAAAGGTAAATTATACTAATTAATAATCAATAAATTTAATCACTAGCCACGATAATAATGTCACTGATTACATATACAATAAATAATATATACTACTGTTCTGCTAGGAAATACTATATGATACGTTCAACTATTTTAAAGATTACGCATAGTTTTATTCAGTCATTGACATTTTAACTGTAAAACTATCAATATGCAGTAAATATAAATCCAAAATGACAATAATCCGAATAAATGCGTTGATTTCATCTGTATTTTCTTTTTTATTTAAAATTGCGCAGAACTGCTCAAACTGGTACATGAAGTTTAGCTTTAGCTAATAAAATACTTGGTCATTTTCAGCTAAGTATAATAGTGCTGTGTAAACCTAAAGAATTTTGTGCGTTTCTATCGTACAATAAATCAATTTATAGCATTCGGAAAGAAAAACCAAAAATTTAAAAACTGTGATTTTTTAAATATGGTTTTTAACAGTATTTTATGCACCAAAAATCAAGCAAAGTTTTATCTCGTTTTACTCAAAACACCGAGGAATTGTGCCGTAGTTTCTACGAATACTTATATTTAGTGTAATTAACTGAATTTTCAAATTAGATGCCATTTTGTGTACCTTAAGATATTAAACATTTTATCTCGCAACTATTAAAACTCATTTACTATTTATAATTAGTGGCAATAAAAATTATTAGTTTATTACTAGAGACATGGTTCTAATATCAAAAGTTCACAAGTTTACTAATATTCAACAATTATATATTTGTGATAATTTTGATTTTAGATTCTTTTTGGTTGAAAAAAAGTTGCTGCTATAAATATTTCTATTAGGTAGGGGCAGAACCCCAAGAAAAAAGAAAAAAGCGGTCTTCAGTTTTTTTTTGTATATTGTGAGAATAAGTATTATGATTAAAAATTACTTTGGCCAAAATATGTGCTACAATAGTAAATATTAATTTCAATGTCAAATGTCAAGCTGTTATTGTATTATCAATCGAATTATAGTGTATCTTGTCAATGCCCAATTTTAAAACATTTGGACAATTACAAGTGAATTTTTATTGTAACATATATAACAATTACTTTATTACATGATTTGAGCATACTTAAATTATACTTGTTTAAATACAAATATATAAGATGAGCACTACCACGTCCGCACAAGCAGACGTAATAAAGGTAACAGAGGTAATGATTTTCCTTGCGTTTAGTTGTATATTCTTTACATGCCAATTTAGATATTGTCAGATATTAAATAAGAAACACATTCATGTGTTTTCTTTTTTTTTTAATCTTGAGGACATTTTGATAATATTCAATTACATGAAATATGTTCATTGATAAAATTTCGAAGAAAATTATATAGGTTTATTGAATTCTTAGTAAATTTGAATTGCATGATATAATATAAATGAGATATCAATTCAATATTAATATCATAAGGTGTAATGCCTTATGATTTTGATATTGATTTGTTAAATTTTCAGGATAATGAAGAAATGGATGGTAAAACAAAGTTAAGGAAGTGGTTGAATATGAATTTTAAGATAGAAATGGCTGATGGCAGAATATTGATAGGTGTATTTCTCTGTACAGATAGAGATGCTAATGTTATTTTAGGTAAACCTAATATAATACTTTAACTTTCTATGAGTCTGATGCTATCAAGGCTTACTTGTTCAGGGGTATGGCACACATAAATCACATAAATCTTGAAGGATAAGAAATTTGTAGTGATCTTATTCTGTAACTGTTGCTTAATATGTATTGTGAAAAAGAGGTGACACCAAAGCCTCTTATAATCAGTGATCAGAATATGCTGAATATATTTACCTAAATGATGAAAAGAGTCAAAAAGTGGAGACTTCCTTAAAATTATTTTTTCGGGACATCTTCTAGGACAGTACTTAAATAATTGAAAACTGTTTGTGTTTTCATATAACAATTAGATTCCACCTTTTGTTTTGTTTTAAATAATTTGTAGCTGCTAATAAAATAACAAAGACAAATGAAAATGCATCTAAATCTATCCAATCAAACTAATACAATCTGGCAATATTTTTCAATCAAAATTTAAGTAGTAATATAAAAAATATGTATTCAAGTTAAAACTGTGTACCTAAACACCTACTTGGTCAGTTGCTATCTGTTGTATTTTTTCAATATTTTCCGACTTTAATCTAGTCTGCTAATTAGATGATATTCATTTATATGCCTAAAATGATCTTTCTACATTTACAGATGTGAAAGTGGAAATTTGTATAACATTTCGTGACCTGTTCCAAATAATATTAAATAAGCCTTATTTTGTTATCTTCGACCAGACCTGTTTCTCCGGAACTAAACTTCGTTTATATATCGTTTCAATATATTTCATTAATTTTGGTGAAATAGAATAATTGCCTGAAAGATTAAGTATTACTCTGTCTCCAACATGAATTTTTTTTTATTTATACCTACTGATTGTATTAGACAAAAACTAATGTAAAATCCATTTTTTATGTAAATATTTAAGTTATGTGCCAGAGAAGTCCTGTAAAAAAATATTATTAAGACAACATTTATTTTAAGAATCTAATTGTTTTACAATATTACTAACATTTCTCAATGTCCTGGAAGATGTCCCATAAAAAAAAAATATTTAAGGAAGTCTCCATTTCTTGACTCTGTTACTCAAAGTTTAGGTAAATATATTCAGCCTATCTGATCACTGCTTATAATACATAGACTACCACCTAAGCAATGCATAACCAATATAACCTGGTCATTCCATTACGTACAGAACTTTTTACATTCTTATCTCTCACTAAAATATACAACATGCGAAATTCATTCTTAAGACTCGTGATTTGATTAAATCATGTAAAACCCAATAAAAGGAACAATTGTTTAAAAAGAGTTAACCTGATGACATATAAATAAATTTTGTGTATTGATGCTTACTTTGCCAATGCAATATTGTTATCGGTACAATTGAGAGAAGAAATATTAACTCAACAGTCTAAACAAAACAGCCTCTATGCACAAATGAAACAGCTTATCTAATAATATTTTCTTTGGTGTTAGGCAAAGACAGTTCTTCAGGTCTCGAAGACATCAAAGTTTACAATGGCACACAATGTGAAAGTGTTAATAAAATTATTACATAAAATGTTAAATAAAAATGTCTTATAATTGATGTCATACTAGACCAATAAAGTGAATTGTGTTTAGAAGGAAATTTTTGAAACATTCCAGGTGCCTGTTCTGAATACCTGAGAACCACTGAAGGTGAAACAGAGGAACACCGTGTTTTAGGTTTAGTCATGGTGCCAGGACGTCACATTGTTTCTATAAAAATTGATGACACATCAGAGAACTCTTCACAACAAAAGTACTACTATAAAGTATAAATCCATTAAAAATTCATTTTAATAAGTATTTGTTACCTTGTTTAATTAATAGGGTAAGTAATAAAAAAGAAATTACTGTCACATAGTTTTTATAATAGAATCATCCTTTATCTTGTCAATCAACTGAAGTACAACATCTACTTCTTGATAAATATTCTTTGATTCATTAACAAATGGATTAAAACTGTCCAAAGAGCCTGAATTTATAGAAGAAAACAATTCTGACAGATCCTTACAAATAGTATTTATACTATCTGTTGGATCAGATAATACAGAACATAGAAATTTAGCATCCAAAATACTCCTTAAACATATGTATGGGTGAAATACAAGAGATTTCTTGTTTATATTTCCATAAAAATTTACACACAAATTTCTTACATCTTCATCCTCATCTTGAAGAAGAATAACTGCAGTTATAATACAATTAATTTTTATTACATCAGATAATTCACCTATTTTAAAAGCAATTTCATTATTTGCTATAGCAGAAATCATTCTCATGTCTACATCATACACTTCAGAGTTACATAATTTGTGAATAATTTTACTTATAAATAGTATGACAGTTTCATCAGTTGCTACTCTTGCAACAAATGGAATTATATACCTTAATTTATATGAAATGCCGTTGTTATAGAGATATTCAATTAAATCTTTAATGTGAACATATTGATCAAAATCAATATTAATTAAAATGGATATTCTATAAAGAATCTTCCAAATACCACAACTGAACACATTCTTGGGGAAAGATAAAAGGATATTATTTATATCTCTTAAAATTAAATAATCAACATAACTTTCAGAGTTAAGTCTAGTATATATAACTTCACAATATTTCTCACAATCACTGCTATCTAGAATCAATTTCAAACATTGAGGAATGTCATTCCATGAACAAATCATCAAATATTTACAAATATGTGTTGATGCCCATTGAAATAACCCAGGCTCATTAGTATTTCTGGTTTCTAATAAAACCTTATGTATATCGTAATTCTTACTGAATTTATCCATTGACACAATCACCATTAACTCTTTGCACAAATAAGAATGGTTGTTTCTTTGTAATATAGTACTAAATTTATTTGTCAATACATCAAACATTTTTTGGTATATCACATCTTTGTAATAAGTACGACAATTTGCTAATAAAAAAAGACATCCATGAAGTAGATTCTCATTTGTAAGTTTTACATTAATGAGTAATGTAAATATATCATCAAAAGAATACATATTGAATATACATTTCGCAGTTAGTCGTCTTACCATGTATAGAGAACTTTGTAATAAAAAAGCAAGACTCTTTAACAAATCATTATCGGCAATTGATCGATGTTTTAAATCATATAAAAAATTGTATCTCTTAGCCAAATTACCTAAAATGTTTAGTATGGGTATTAGATTAGAATGATATTGTAATATATCTTCTCTGTTTTGTTTCAATTGATCCTGTATAAACATCCATAATAGAGGAAAATGTGTTCGAAATTCATCACATGCTACTGTAGCTGTAACTTCATCTTCTGAACCAGATGATTTCTTTTGCCCAATAAATTTCGGGACCAAAGCACCATATAGCTGAAGAGCTGCATTTCTGAAAGTTTAAATTGTTTATAAATATGTATGTTTTATAAAGCTTTAACATATTTTGTATATTAGCAACAACAGGTTATATTATGTTTGACTGTGGCTTTTACTTTACCTTTACTATTTTAGACTTAAATACAAACATTTCGTCTTGTGCCAAGTCACAGGCCAATATTAGACATTTTGAATATTTTAGAGCACTCAAAAACAACAATTGGCTTTTATAATGGGCTGATAAATAAAAATATCGGACGCTTAATAAGTGTTATGAAATTTATCCTGTTAATTTTATACCATACCTTATTTGCCATTGTTTGCTTGTCAGGTTGTCAAATGCAAGCTTAGCTATTTCGGCTGAATAATACATAACTTCTGTTGTTAAACCACTGTCTGTAACTATTCTTGTTAAAAAATGAATATATATGGCTTTGGGTAAGTCTTTTTCATTGTCTTTATTTGGTAAATGAGTAAAATTACTGGAATCATCATTTATCAAATTGCAAGTATTTATCAAAGTATTAATAAAATAGTGAAACAGTGTCTGAAAAAAAATTAATAATCTAACATCAAGATTTTATGTATGTATTTGATTTAAATATTATGCTTACCTTTTTTCTTTGCATATCGTTGCTTACAATTCTATGAACCATAATTGATAAACCTGCTCCTCTTCTTGTAATAGATGCCATATTATTAGCTTCTAGTATCCATTCCTTTAGTTTTTGCTTTAGTAAAGCACTTGGTAAGTCGGCAAGTTCACTTTTAGCAGGCAAAGATGTTAAGTACCTTATTCCTTCGCCTGTGAAAATGATTTTATTAGAAAAATTAAATAAAAATACAAATGTGTTTGTTTATAACTAACCAAGAGCTACACCAGCCGCTTCTATAGCTCCTTTATGACGCGATGTCTCAAGAACTTTTGTGATAATCTTGAGTGATTTATTGCATATACTCAAATACCGATCAGAATTGTGTAATTTAATCAAAAGTGCAGCCAATTCGCAGGCTGTCTGTAAAATAACACATTTCATTATATTATAATAAACAAAAAAAATAGACAACTAAAATATTATTTTGAAATATACCTTCACATTTAACCACAAACAATTTAACACAATTTGTTGCAATCCTGAAACTTTTTCATAATCTTCATTGTTACTTGTATGACCTGAATTTTCTATAATCTTTTGTAACATATCACTCATTTTTGAAAAGTCCGAACTTGTTGAAATTTCTTGTTCCCAAACAAATTGGTTTGAAATACCTTCCAAAATTTCTAACAATGATAATATTTCATTATTAATTTGTAAATCATATGAAGTTTTAAGTGATATTTCAATAACAGCATGTAAAATGCGAATATTTGAATGCAGTTGACTTCCTTGTTCTATGGATTCTATAATATTCCTCTTTAAATTGTATTCAGAGACCAGTTCATTATAAGCAAACCTAAAAATTTCATCTACATTTTTGAACTTAACACTTTCTACAAAACATTGTTTTGAAAGAAGATTAATAATCAATTCGAACATGCTTTGACCACAGTTTATGTCATAGAAAAATTTGCTTTTAAGTTTTAACAATGCACTCTCTGTTAGTTTATTAACAATCACTGGTTGCCTCAATTGTACTTCGTAATAATTCAATAATAACTGCAAAACATTTTCTCTAACGTCATCTGCAGGATCACTTAAAAGACTTATTAACTTGTTAATCACTTTTTCGTCAAAAAGTATCCAATGTCCATTATCTATAATATACTGTATTAGAAGAGTATTGTTTTGTTTAATTTGCTTTTGCTTCTTTTTCGGAATTGCGGTGTAACAATGAAATACAGTACTCACTATCTTAACTGTTGTAATTTTACGTTGGTAATTCCCCTCGAAGTTCAATGATTTCATTATAAAGATCTGTAGCTTTTCACAAAATAACAAAAAATAATCTTCACATTCCGCATCATTTGTATTTCTTATATGTAATGTTTGTAAATGACTCAAAAAATTACAAAAACTATTTAATAAATTCAATCTTAACACGGTGCAATCAGAACTTACATTGTCAGAAAGATAAGTTAAAATTAGCTCATATTCTAATTGACTGGGCCAGGCTCTGCTATTTGAAATACAAACAATATCAAAAGCTATCATTCTAATGTATGGATTACAATGTTGTATACCACAAAGTATCATCTTTTTAATACTTAGTAATTGTCCATCCATCCAATGCTTCTCAATTAAATTTAGTTTGTTACATTGCTTTAGTACACACAGCATACTAAACAGTTTTTGTTCTGAATCAGAACATTTTTCTAAGGTCTTTAATAATAAGAATCCTACTGATGGAAATTTTTTGAGAGTAGCTATACACCAGTAATTATTAAAGTTTTCTGTTGATTTTTGTGATGAACTATATAAAGTCTGTTTAATTTTATATAAAAATATGTTACTCCATTCTTCTTCCGAATTAATTTTTTTTAGTAAACTAAAATACATATCTGCACCTGCTGAAACTAATCCAGGCTTATGTAAACTGTGCAAAAGACCTTCTACTAAATTATATCTCTTTAAAATTATATATAAGTTTCCCTTATATTGATCTATAATGTCAGACAACATCAAATATTTTGCTTTATTCCAGTAAAATGAATCAATTTCTTTTAAAACTTGTTCATAGATGTCATTATCAAATATTAGCAAAATATTTTGGAAAATAGTTTTATTCAAGTTTCTTATTCCATGAATAGGATTTTCCCAATTATGATTAACTAAGTTCAATAACTTTATTTGATTGTTTTTAGTAAATACTGCATTTTTAAGTTCAGTTTCAAATAGTTTTCTGTATGATACTAATATTTTAAAAACAATTAATGTATAATGCGAATATTCATAACCCATTTTAATAAGTAAACACAGAGCAAAATTTAAAATATCCTTTAAAATATCATGATAAAAATTGATTATTTTATTGAGAAAATTAGATTGAAACATTCCATAAATGATAGATACAGTGGTCCTTGTAGTACACTTCTCATTTCTTTTGTTATATTGATTTAATTCTTCTGTAATATTTTGCAGTATTAATTGTAAAATAGTATCTTGCTTTTCAATGATACTAAGTATTGTGTAAAAACATGTTGAACAAAGCAACTGATCTTCAAATTCATTCAACTGTGTTTGTAAATGAGACCACAAACAACTCAATATTTTATTACACAGTACATCTTGTTCTCTGGACAAACCTATATCTATATTAATCTTTTTAATTCTTATTAATATCACCTGAAACAAAAGTATTAAGTGACAGGTACAAAGAGTGCATGAGATTTTTTATTTAATAAAGAAAATTATCTACTTCTCAACAAGTACTTACATAATTTATGTCAAAAAATTTAAATATAAAAATGTATTCTATACATATGGGTTCTATAAGTACCTTTATTTATCATGATGTTAATTAACACTTTCAAATTGGCACTGATTTACATGTAGCATTTCAGACCATGTATCAGAACTATAATTGTGGCAGCACAAGAGCAAGCTCTTTTCAGAATACCAAGTTCTGATTGAATAGTATAAATATATTAATTTTACATTGAACCTTATTTAAGTACTCCCTACTGAAACAGTGTTGTACTCCCTATGCACCTCACAGAAGTTAAATTTTTATTTAGTTGCACATTAAAATACATATATAGTTGTTAGACCTGGTATCACATTGAATATGTTAATATTGATTATTTATTTTTAGTATCTATATTAAAAGTTTTTTATATTTTCAGGTGTTATAATTAAAATGAATCAACAAATAATTTACCTGCAATGTATCTGATTTTAAATCAGAAGTTGATACTTCAAGGCTTGACTGGATGTAAATCAAATCCTCCATGTGAAACAGATGCTGTTACTTTACCTACAATGAAAAATCACATAGCTGCATCATATTGTATTATATATATATATATCTATGCAGATATGAAAATTAAGCATTCACCTGAGAGAAAGCAGAATGTATTAGGAATTTGAAAATGAAATGGGTAACAATGAAAGGCCATTTCTTCATTTATAATTTACTACATTATCTATATTTACAATGAAGATTGATTAATAAATAATTCATGTTTCTTTAATAGGTTCAAATCCCTCCTTCTGCATTTTCTCTTTAAATAATTCATAATCTCTTTTTCTATCAAAATGAGTAACCCATTTAGTTGGGCATGACTTTTCAAATATCTTTCTGAATTCAGTACATTCTTTTGGTATTTTAGAACTATCCCTGATGTTGTTACTATCTAAACACTCCCAGTACCGATCTCTCGAATCCCAACATGTTTTTCGTTGAGCTCGATCTGGGAATGACATTTTTCCTTCAGAAATGTCCTATAAGGAAAAAAATATTTAGAAGTTAATCTGATCAAGTTAAAAGGGAGAATGTAATCAAAAATGTTAATAAATGAATATCTTTTAAAAAGAAAATAACAAATTTTGTCTCTATATATGTAATAGTACACTAAGGAACTAATGATGATGGTCACAAAAAAATATTTATTTTATGTATGTTTAATACTAAACTCTTTAAATTCCGATAGGATATGTTATAGTCGCCAGTTATTATAATACATATCTCAAAGTAAAATGGTGCACAAAATGTTTATCAATCAATTATTATCAAACATTTTTATTAATACTATTTATCCGTGAATGTATAAAAACTCATAAGAATTGAAGTTTAAATAAACTTACTGAATAAATTAAATTAACAAATATCGCCCAAATACAGTTAAAGATAGGTACTTTATAAGATTTATACGAAAGCTATATATATTTTCAAGATCGGAATAATAACCTTAAAGATCACTAATCAATGTTATAATCACGTAAAGTGAAAAAAATGACAGTGACAGCGTAGACAAATGAGATTTAGTCGCAGGGCTTTCAAAATAATTTTGTAATTTTAAAACTAAAGCATGACAGAAGCATCATTTTATTCTAATTCAATACAATAATTCCATTTTTCATAGTTGTGGCTAAAATGTAATTGCATTTTAATTTTTTTCTTGGGCTTTCGTATCCAATGTTTTTTAATTTATCGAGGTAATAGTGCATCATATTTTAGTTTTATTTTTCCTCGAGATCAATTTGTTACCATGTTCACCGTTTTATTCCTTATATTTTGAAGAAGAAATCTTTTGCTTCTTTTATATCCTACAAACAGGAGATTTTCTAATTTTTGATCAAGTAGCACTCCTACTTTAATTGGGGTTACGACAAACGTACAAGTTTCTTTTTAATTTGATGACAACTATAATATTATTCTCATCAATCAAGAAATATGTGAACGTCTTTTTTTTTTTAATTTTCAGTAATAGTTTTAAAAGGTCGCGTGTATTATTTTTAGTTAACATCAATGGTGTAGGGGGGTATATCAAGCTTTTAACTTACTTTGAATGATAAAATTTCGTTACTTATTATGCTATGATAAATGATTAGTTATAATATTGTGTTCTTTCATTTCTGTGTGTTGAACATTATGAATACGAACCCAAGTTTTCATGTTATAACAGCAAGTTTACCGTGATTGCAGTTTTTCAAGGATTTTAAAACTCTTTAAGAATTAAAAAACAACATTTAATCTATATTTTCTAATCGTTATCAATTTTACTTCGATAAATACCATGACTGTATATTGATATAACAAGGTTATCAGTCTCAATGACAAGTTCATATTAAGTGTAGCATCAATTTATAATAAGAAAATGTGTTCTAAATTACTAAAAATTACTGATTTACTTAAAAAAAACGATCAGTTTACATTTTCGTTAGAAGTTACTCCGGATATAAGTGAGGCCGAAATAGATAAAATAGAAATGGAGCCAAGGTTTTTTTCTATAACTTGGCATGCTTCTAATCACCAGTGTAAAGATTTGAATATCGGTCCTTTAAGATTAGCCAGTCTTTTAAGACAGAAAGGGAAACTGATTTTACTAAATTTATCATGTGATCTTATGACAAAAAAATACCTAAACGAATTAATTCATTGGCTTCAGGAAAAAGACATTTGTAACTTATTTATCGTTTTAGGATGTACGTTTATTACTTTACGTTAAATATTTGTTTCGAGTACAAAATATTTCTAAATTATGTTTATAAATGTTACAGCAACATACGACCCTAGCAGATCTGAATTTGTATCAAGCCAAGAAATGATAACGTATATAAGAGAAAAAACTATGGACTACTTTTGTATAGGAGTTGCAGGTTGTCCATACAATAATAAAATATCAGTTTTAAAAGAAAAAATGGACTACGGAGCCGATTTTATAATTTCTCAGGCAATATTTGAAGTAAACATTTATAAAGATTTTATAATGAAATGCAAAGATGAAAATGTGAATTCACCTATAATTCCTGGAATATTTCCATTTCATTCGCAAAAAGAACTCGACAGTTTTTTGAAATTATGCAAAATTGAAGTCACTAATGAATTTACTGAAGAATTACAAAAAGGATCGGAGCATGTAAAAGCCACTGTTGAAAATTTGGTGCACGATTTACGTAATGATTTATGTGTGACACATTTTCATTTTTATACCTTAAACAAATTGAACAGAACTTGCAATTTGATTAAGAAAATAAATAGTTAAATGACATTTGTGTGTCATCAGCAACAATAATTATTATTATTACTAACAATATGTTACGCCTAAGATTTTAGAAAAAATAAACTTTTTACTTGTAACCTAACCTTTTAATTTGTCCGTCGCTATTTATTTATTTGTTGGGTCAAACATAAAATACGTACCCTCATGGTGAGTACACAAGAATGATTAATTTTATAAATTTGGATTTTTATTGAAAATATATAATTTTAGCACGTTCTACATTTATAATTTTATTTAAAGGCTGTACATTATATTAGAAAATTGTATCTCATGTATGCCGATCATTGACTTGATTGATAGGTATTTTTTGTCAAATAGATTATACCTGGTCTTTCTAAACTTCATCGCGGTAAAAAATCTACAGTTCCTAAGGTGTAGTGAAATATAGATGTAGAATGATATTACTCTCGGCTCACCGTCAATGACAGCTTGATCAGCCCCACAGAGTTTAGGACATAAGTTAACTGAATTGAGCATCGGCTTTAACCCGTGTCATAATGAGGTGCATTTATGGTGAAACATTGGGTATGACAACGCTATTTCAATTAATCAAATTTTATTGTATGTTATATGTTTTAAACCAATAAACGCTTTATCTTTCATAATCTTTGAATTCGTTAAAATGATTAGGCGGTTTGTATAACTTAATAAATCTATCGTAAATTGCCTTCGTTTAATAACTCTTCTTTATAATTTGGTAACATTAAAATACAAATTCTTGAAACAGAAGGATTCTTATAAAAAAAAGCATATTAGTGAGGAATTTTATTAAGACAGTTCTATAAACTGTTGAATAATCGGTCATGTATAACATCACATCCTAAAAAGAATATACAAAAACCAATAGACAACTAATTTGCAATATATTAGCTCGGTACAGGCTCCGTCTCCAAATCATAATCATTATCTGAATATGAAAATACTTTAAAATTAAGAAGGGCATAAGATGAACACTCTGTAAAAACCTACTTAACAGGTTGAACGCTGCAGGTATCAATCAGTGACAGGCGCCTGAAGACAGCTAACAATTAAAAATATGGGTAAATGTCAACGTGTATCAATTGTTTATTACTGGCATTATTATTAAAAAGACGAAACGATAAGCTCTAGTACACGTCCATAGTTTGTTCAATATATATAAAGTTAAATTTATACATTAAATATAATTCGCTTAGCGAATAATACGATGTTCATCGTGTGAATGGCGTATCGTTCAACCTGTTTAAATCAAAATTTTCATCAAATTATTTGCCTATTTCTTATAAGTATTGGCTGTATATGTGTGTACATAAACTAAACAAATGCTTCATACTCTTATTTTCATATAGTACCTGTTTAGTTGTAATTGTTACTTGTTACAAAATATTTATTTGGTATATAATCATCGACGATCCGCACCGAGCTTTAGTAATAAATTCAAAGCCTTTATATCATAATAACAATAAATACGTGTCGTTGCACTACATCTAATTCGTCTTGAATTAAGTATATAAAATTGTCTACTTATCTAAAATCACTTACTTGATTAACATGAACCTAGCATTCATTATGACGGAGTATAATACATTGGCAATATTTCTAATCGTGTAAAAGCTTCCAAACAACTATTCTAGGTTGTCTACAATTAATATGTTAAGTACTACATGAAATTTATATTTCATATCTTACGTATGTAAGTTATTGTTACGATTTGATAAAGCTTCGTTCATTGTTATTTAACTATTTTTAGTTTGTTGTAATTAATGGTTTAGTTTTACACCATTATAAATATACCATAACGTAAAGACGTTTTCTATGTCATCTAGTTATTGGCAAAGCAATGAATAAATAAATACAAGTTAGAGGAGTCAGGTTTCATCAAGAGTGGTTAGTAGTTTCTGGAATGTACTCATCAGTACCATATACAATAGGAATATTTAGTTTGCAGAGCAGTTTGTCACAATTAAAAGATAATAAGTGATCTTTACAATGGTTTATGTAAAAAAATTACATTGTTTTAGAATGTCAGAACCGTGAAACTTGTTTAATATGATAACAATTGCGGTTGTCATATTTTACCATTTCTAAATTATCTTATTTTTAAAAATTATTATTTTACTAATTTTGTTTGAAAAAAAAAATCTAATCCAAACTTGATATGTCTAACTACTCTATGAAAGTTAGTTTTTTATTCGCGATAAATAAATAACAAAGTTCTTTATTACAAATGAGAAAATCACGAGTACAGAATACGCGAATTATAGGTTTCTGTTGATCTGAATTGACACTGAATTCAGTCTTATTTTAGAACATCTTACGAGGTAATTTATTTACAGAAAAATTTATACCAACAAATATGGTCACTAGAATTTTTTCCGGTGGCGAAAAAGAAATTCTCTCATCTTGTTGTGTTCTCGATAAACTCTTTACCGCACAGGTTTTATTTTTTTCATTTAAAAATGAATGTGTAGATTTACAGAACTGAATAATCGTCTGAAAATTTATTAATAGGCCATAGCTACAAAAGTGAGAATAAGGGGCTAAATGTGGGCGAGCGGCCACGCCGAAAAGCCTAATCGTCTACCGGTCGATAAAGTTTTAAGTAACAAGATAAAATTAAACTCATTTTTACTGCTCAAATTAGTTTAAATATATGAAAGTACAGTTGTAGCTGCGCCAGTTGTGTTATTAAAATTAAGATTTGTAATTAAGGAGAGGCCTTGTATATTGATGCATTAATTGTAATAATGGTCCCTGTATTAACATTTAAGAATATTCATTAGATGGAAAATTTTCATCACTTGTTAACATGGATAACATTACTATTGTTTGCAAAAGTTGCTTTAATTCGTCAAATATATAAACAAAAGCAAAACAGTAACTAGCAAATTTTAGTAATGTCGTGATTTGCAATAACGATTAAAATTTTAAATCATTTCGTTTTTTTGATTAATTCCAAATGTCTATCACAGTAGACAATTGCATCAACAGATATGAGTAGCCAAAGTTATGTTCATTATGTTGTTTATGATCACTATGTTGTAGATGTTACAATTAAACGTATCTTGATATTGTCCCACTGTTTATCACTATTTTGATATTCAACAATTCAGTACAAACTTAAAATTTTATTAAAGTTCTCGCCTCCAAATAATTTTTTAATACAATATTTTATATTTATTTAGTTAAGTCGATGTTCTTTATGTTGGTGGTACGTTATATTGTTTAACAGCATTTTTATATTGATTCCATTTGTTCAGTTAACTCTAAAATGGGACTCTCGCTTAATGGAAGCATATTACCGCTTGGTGGTAGACTGTGTCCTTGCCAGGAAGGCTGAAACAAATATATTGATGAGAGATTTACTTCAGGAGGTAAAATTATACTAACAATACAACATCCATTTTCAATGCAATTCCCATTCATTTTATAAATGATTGAAGCGTCAAATGTGCATTAATATTTTTAATAGGAATGTAATAAAAAAATTCACCAAAACCATATTTTCAGTTTATAACGTTTTCTTTATTTTATACATAAAAATCGATTTAAGAATCATGTATACATGCTTCAGTATTAGGTAAAACGCTGATTTTTTTATAATAAAACGTCATTCAAAATTCGTCATATTGGAATTTTTTAAAAGTAATTAATTTATCTTCTCGATAGCAAAGGTGCACATATTACAGGCAATGAAATTATTTATTATTCGTCTCATTAATGAATGGTTACAATAATGCATCGCAACAAACTGTTCACTTTCATAAGGCAGAGGTTCAATGTCAACATTAGATATCATCGCCATTTAATTTGAGTTACGAGATCATCAGGCAATAATGTTTCTAATCATCAACCAGTAGTTAAACAGTTACAAGTGATAGTGCCCATCATTTTAAAATAATTTTAGATCCATTTCATAATAAATAAGACAATCTCGTAAATTATAACACATATTCTAAGTTTTAAGTTATATGCATGCAAACGTGAGTAATCTACGAAAGATCTAAATGGCAAACAAAAAGGTGTGAAAATAAAACAATAACTATTATAAATTATACGTTTACTTATAAAATAAAACTTGTTTCTAAGTAAAGCTATCACTTCTCATAATATAAGTTCATAATTAGCAATCAATAACAAAACCACTATACAGATTATAAATGTAAACAATTACGCAACGATATCTTAAAATGTAATTAATAAATAAATGATACTTAAATCTAAATAATTGAAAAATTTGATTAGATTATGAAACAATATATAGGAACATTTTAGTTACGCGAAAAAGTTTCATTTTCTTATATAAGTCCACTAACAACCTTTGGCAAGATTAGCTTCTATTTACTCAATAAGGTTTATGCCGGTTACATTAAAAAATAGAATTATAAAGGAATGAATAATATACATTATTTAGGTTTTTATTTGCCTAATCTATTTCTATTATATCTGATCCTTTGCAATTTTTCCATTTCTTTTTTCTTTACAAGTTATCGTTTTCCTGTTACAGAGAAAATACATATGGTAACATTAATGTACTAGTTATTGTCATGCATTCTAAAGATTACATAATGGATATAAAATAGATAAATACATCATAAGTAATATGGTTGAAATTGTTGCTTCACAAATACAAACTAAAATGAGACCAAGTTCAAACTAGCTGGCGTATGAACCGATATAGCTGCAAATGAATAACTATCGGTTGTTACGCATAGTGCAAACATAATAATTACAAATATCTACTGCTCTACAATTGGAGATCTAATTAGTTGATTTGTTGGAATACCTGGAAACAAGCCTGCGGTTGGAAAAGACTCGCATTCCATTGTCCTGGCCACAGAGACGTATCCATTGCAGTATGACTACTTCCGTCTCTTTCCCCCTCTACATTTGTCGTCTCCCTTTCTTCCCGCCGACCAGCCAACTCTGATATTTGACAAGCGCTTTGTAAACTTGATGGCAAGGTAGACCAATTCTCGTTTCCTAACCTGTCTTTATTCATTATGCTTATTTCCATCGAGCCTTGATAGGCAAATTTAGAGACCTCCTGATTATCATCCCCCTTTTTACTAGTTCTATTCGGATCTTCCACGATCGCTTGAAAGGCTAATAAATCTCGGTTTTCCGTTTCGGTTAAGGGCAAAGGCGGCAGAATTTGTTGTTGCTGTGCGATTTTGTAACTCTGCTGACGTAACATTTGCCGTCTGCTTAAGCCCGCTTGGAGCGTGTGGATCGGGATGATTTCGTGTACCGGCACATTAGAAGGAGCCATTTGTTTTTGGAGTATCTGCCGTTTTTGTTGAAAAAGCCTGTGCTGCATTAACTGTTGCTGTAAAGGAGGCTTGCTTACTTGGGACAGCGAAGAACTATGCGGTGAATCCGATGGATCTTGGTGTTGTGCCATCATTTTCGGACTTGCCGGCATCGGTGGAGATATACTCGAGTAGTTGAAACTCTCAGGGAGGCTGATACGTTTTGGCGTTGGATTTTTGGTATCTAAATAATGCGGAGAATAACTTGCTGCAAATTGATTATGTTGTAGCTGCCTTTGCGTCATCTCTTCTACTGGAATTGACGATTGATATTGTGTTTTAAGCTTCTGTGCTTCCTTTTGTACAAGATGCAATTCGAGAACACCTTTTGCTTTACAGTTTTCATTAAGCCTCTGACTATTAAAGGCCAAACTATTTTTTTGTGTTTCGTTGGATTGGGCCGCTTGTTGCGCGACCAGACCGTCACTGGCACGTCGCCCTTCTCGAAAATCAACAGGACTTCGGGTGATCGTCCTCTGACAATTTTTATTTGCCGATTGATAGTTAAGGGGATTGTGACGAGCTATGAATCCTGTACCGGAAGTTTTGCTATTGTAAGAAGAAATATAAACGCATGGATGCATTGGACTAGTATTAACTAGAGAATTATTCTCATATGCTATCTTATCTTCATTTGATGTGCAGCTTGGTAAGCTACTAGCTAATTCGCTCGAACAATCAGACAGTTGGTAATCGAGACTTTCGAAGGTCGAGAAATTACTTTGTGAGGAATCACAGCTAAGGTTCTGACTTAAACTTTTATTGTTAAAAAATGTAACAACGCCGCTGCTGGAGCTGGAGCTCGCATAGGAGCTAAGTCTATTTTGCACGTTGCTTGGAACTGTTGTTGGAACATCTTCCATATCCGTT
This sequence comes from Pharmacophagus antenor, assembly GCA_018245475.1. Taxonomy (NCBI): domain Eukaryota; kingdom Metazoa; phylum Arthropoda; class Insecta; order Lepidoptera; family Papilionidae; genus Pharmacophagus; species Pharmacophagus antenor. The sequence goes on along the minus strand of DWQX01000237.1, from coordinate 20,999 downwards.
TCACAGCCTTCGTCAGTGGAGGACGAATACTGCTGTTGAAATTTTGTTGCTTCGGCGGCGTTCGTTGGATGAGCCTGAGCGTATGCCTGACTAGTAGTATATCTGTTGAGCGAAAATTTACTGTCTGGCCTGTATAAAGTGTTCTGAAATAAGTCACCGGTTACGACAGTCATAGGAAAATTCCCATCGCCTGCATTGGATATAGGTGTCATACCGGTGCCTTGTAAATAGGTGTACGATGGCAAGGGATGATTCATGTAGTCTTTAAAAGGCGGTGTACAAGTTTGCAAACGATTTATATCTTGTTGTTGCGTTTGTGACACTAGTCTAATTGACTCTAAAGGTTTAGGCTGTTCTAGTACGCTAGATAATTTTGTATCAGTAAATTGTGACGGTATAGGGCTCGTACTAAGATTAACGGTGCCCTTTAACGGTAATGGTGATTGCTGTAAAGTGTTCATAAGTTTGGCTGCCTCCGAGCACATCGTGAATGTAGTCGAATTTGGCAGTTTAACAGTATCGGAATTGAAATTAGTCGCCGATGCAGAGTTTTGAAGAAAATTGGCTATAACACTATGATCAGTTGCAGTTGAGCGACCACCATCGATAGCACATTTTGAATCAAAGCTCGAGGAGGTCAGAAGTCTAGCACAGTCGTTACTTTTATTAGGCTCGGAGCCAACTGTTGTCGATTGTTGCAAAAGCCGTCGGCAGTCTTCACTCGACTGCTTAAGTATATTCTGCTGCTGCTCGTAAGTCGCGCTGAGAAGTCTGTGTGCTGGGAGGGTCTCGTTTAACTTTGTTCCTAATCTCTGGTTTGATTGGGACACGTCAATGTTTCGAATGGAGAGAAGTCTTGTAGATTCAGTTTCATGTGTTCTACTGGACGGGACGTCAAGGTTTCCGACTAAAAAACTCCTATGAGTTTCCGTTGGATCAGAATTCCTTTGGAGTAGTCGTTGCTCGGTCATGTTGACTCCGGCAAGGGACAAAAGTCGTTGAGTTTCAGCAGACGACGTATCACCAGCCACTGGTGGTATGGTGGGAGTAGCACGGTATTCTCTTGTTTGGGTTTCCCCAGTGTGTAATAATCTGAAATCAATAAAAGCTGTTATTATACAATATTATTTAATTCCTGCTGTTGTTTAACTATTTTATAAATTTGTAAATTTCAATTACTTTTATCATTTATTATTCTTACACAAATAACCTATTATATATTTGAAATCAAAAAATAACTTACATATAATATTAACAGCTATTACCATTTCACAATGTGATTAAAACAAATATTAACAATTATTTTAAAACCTAATGTGAAAAAAATATATTAAAAATGTTGCATATGCAATTTTTTATAGGAAGAGTAGGCAAACGAGCGAGTTGTTCTGCTGATGGAAAGTGATCACCGTGACTCATAGACAGCCGCAGCACTCGAGGCGTCGCTACTGCGGAAATATCTGTTGTTTAATAACGTAAGAAATTGCTTTGTAGGTATATTATCTACTAATTATGTTATTCGTTATTTGGCTGGCGATTGTCACACTATACAATTTCAATGTATTAATTGTACGAAATAGAAAAAAATATTTTCTGAAGAAAATCACATTTGAAAATAACACTCGAAACCCTTACCGGAGCGACCGCTCGCAGCCGGTTTTGCTGGATTAGTATTTCAGATTTGCTATACTACGGCTCTTTATCTAATTTGAAGGTAAATTTAGACGTACTGGGGCGCAACTTGTTAGAGGGCGCGGCAAAACACAAGGCTATGTCGACCCTCACTCGCAATAGGTTAAGTATATTTACCTATTATGATGTTCCCGCCTGGCGTCGTGCAGCTCTCGCGCCAGCGTCTGGTCGGCGACGGAGGAGGGCCGCCGGACCGGTCGGCGCACCTCCGCACCAGCCGCCGTACTAGCGCCGCCCGCTGCCGCACTAGCGCCCCCCGCCGCGCGCGCCCGCAGCCGCTCCAACAGCAGCAGATATATCGCGGCGTGATGATCGTAACTGTTTGAGCGAAGGCTCTGCGATCAAAAATTCCCCAACTGAACCACCAACCCAGACGACGAAGCCCAACAAGCAATCTATTTATAAGTTTCATAGTCTGGTTAATTTAGCGTGCGCAACGCGCCCTTGTAAGCGGATTGTTTGATAGTTTTCAAGACAGCATTCGCTACGTGTTTATGAAAGATAAAAGGAACGAGAATGAAATATTTTACATTACTCGATAACATTATTACAGACTAAGCGTCGCTTTAATATATGCCTTTAAATCTTAATTTTAAAACTACGCGCGACAAGTGAAATGCGGTTTTTTGGATAAATGGTTTTTTTTTTATGTCTTTCGTTTTTGATATAGTGTTTATTGTATTGTGTAATTAAAAATTTATTCGATAAAAATTCTTTAACATTGTCCAAGGAGATATCGCATTGAACAGTAGACTAAATAGTATCGAAAATAAATTACTAAAATCTTTCAGTATGTTACGTGCACTGAAATTACAAATGACTTATGAGTGACAATTAATTTTGTATAATTGACTGTTTGAATGACGGAATTCGTACAAGCGCATGAGATCATTTAATATATGTTGCTCATTCTAGTGACAAATAATGTCTAGGTATTCATAGCATAATATTTCAATAAACATCTCCAATACAATAAATGAACAAAATTAAATGATATATATGAAATAAATGTACAAAAAATCTATTTTAAGGTTAATTTAAAATAAAAGTACTTTAAAGTAATACTTTTTTGCTTAAATATAGTTTGCGTTGCTTTATTCGATCAAAAATTAAATATTTTAATTTACTAGCCAAGCAAATAACTTTATCCCTCCTCTTAAGTGCTAGCAGTAAAGCATTTAATTTTAAATCACCCAGAGCAGTGCATTAAATTTATAGTGCATGGCAATATAAGCACAGATTCATTAATATTATATAAAACTTCGCTAAAACTTATTACGATTATTGAAAACATTTATGAATTTGATTTTTTATTGAACACAAAAGATAATTTTAAATTAGTCGTCTTGTCTCCTGAACTAGGCATTATTCAATATCAAGAGTCGTAGTGTCTTTCGTCTGTTATATGCAATATTTAATTTTAAAAATATACAACACAAAGAATAAATATATATCGACATCCAACTCTATGTAGATTTACCACGCCTATGAAACAAATAACAATATCTCTTGGAATATTCTATATTTAGTCTTTTTTAATTATTATCGGGCAGAGATAAAAGAATTTACCTCTTTTGTTTTTATGGGGTCTATTCCCAAGCTCTGCATCAAGCGCAGTATCTGTTCGTTCGGCTCGGTGTGCGTAGAGGTATGCGCCGGATTCCGCGCCGAATCTGGGGCAATAGTTGGAGCCGTGTACGGTTCCGTTGACATCCATCGGTGTTTTTTAATCTGTTCTATAGTATAACGCTTCATAGGTTCCAAGACTAACATCTTGCGAATCAAGGATTCGCATTCTGAAAAAAAAAATACATTGTTATCGTTACTGTAATCTGTATATATTTTACATACTCATGTGATAATTGTTACGTAAAAATATTTGACTCTGAGGTAAATATCCGCTATTTTACACAGTAGCTAGTATTCCTAGTTAAAAAAAATAATGATTATATATTATTTTATTTTTGTATAATTTGAGTATTTTATCAGGAACTGTTATTAATTATGCTTAATTACTTATAATGTGGATTATCAACACGTTGATGTCAATAAACGTCAAGACAACGTAACGCAAGTGTCTGTGAGAAATATTACGACCATAAAATGAACCTGGTGATTAAAGATAGAACTACCTAAAAGATAAAACTATGAGATTTCATATTTAAACCAAATTTAAAAGTACTTTCTTTTTAATTAACACATATGAATACCACGCATAAAAATAAAGCTCCGTCAATTTATATTCAATATAAAAGTCCGAGCGTAAAGCCAAATTGTATATTGTTTGTCAAGCATAAATTTATTATTTTAAAGTGTGGATATAATAATAATTTTAATACCTGAAATAAAATACTTAATAATAAACCATGGTCTAATATTATAATACAATTCCTTAAATATCCTATAAATTAGGTTATTGTTAAATGCGATAGGCATGAGTGGTATGAAATTTGTACGCCTTTAACCAATGCCACAAAAGTTATCGCATGACTATATGAGCATAAACCGTCAGAGAAGTATGATAGCCATCAGAGATTTAAGCGACTATAGCGGACATAAACATAAAAATAGATGTTTAACATTACATTTGCACGCTAACAGTAATGACGGGCCGTGTGATAATAACTAACTACTTAGCGTCCCGTCGAATGGAAATACGTAATGGAGTTTCATAATGTAGTAATTGTATATCAAAAGAAATAAAGCTTAGAATTTCGTAAATAATCATTTAGTACAACGAAAGTTGCTATATATATATATATATATTTTTTAGAAGGGAAATGGAACTTTATAAAAATTAATGCAATGTTATAAAATTAAGGTCAATTACCATAAATTTTAGTTAACATAAGTATAACTAATAATGTTAATATATTTTGACGGTTCTAAATGTAGTCGATTGTATACTTATAGTCATAGTCATGCCGTATCATATCGTCGCATAATATTAATATTGTTTACACAATGAATTCTATTAACTCCACTTACAAAATAAATTAATTTAAACACGTTATTAATTTATAACGACCGAATAAATCCTATATGTACATTTTGTTCTAAATAAATTCTTTGACTACACAAAAGACCTCGCTAGGTGTTCTCGTAAGTAAACCGTTTGACGTCGCAATTCAAGGCGGTTACCGCGTAAAGTTCAGCTCTACTGAAAGGTCAGGAGAATATGGTCTTCAGGAAGTGATGTCATATCTTTTTAATGTAACCAACTGAAGCCAATATAGATACGCAGATTAAAAGCACATTTTGGTAATGATTTATTAATCTACTTGCAGTATGTAAGTATTAATAGGATATTTTTATAATGAGCACTAAGCTAACACTTAACCTCAATTTCACAGTGTGTGAAAGTGACAATAATGACATAAATGGTGAAGCATGCTCGCCTAGAATGATTTTAGCTCTCACGTGGAGAATGGAACTAGAACGCTGTTATAACGGCAGATTGACATCGATGGATGTAGTTATCCAGGCAGGATCGAAAAAACTCTACCACAATCCAACTCATTTACTTATGCAGCCCAAAAAGGTGAAAAGCCTTCGTGTTACAAGGCAAAGATCTAACAACTCCGCTAAGCAGGAAAAAATAAAATGATTATAAATTATTATCTAAAGAGAATCTAAACTGTCAGAGATAATTTAAATTCGCCGCTAAACTATAAAATTTAAGCTGTAAAGCGTTATTGCATAAAAAAGCATGCAGTCCGATTCTTGCAAAACTATTGCAACTTGTTACATTTATAACAAAGAAGAATTTTATCATTTTACTTTTTACTGGCTAGATACATTAAAAAGTAATTTCAAAAATTAGAATAACAATATCTAAATCGTTAAATTTATTTTTGCCGTTGTTTAAGACCTGCTAAATACATCATCAATAAAATTTTAAAACTTTTAATCGATATCTTTTACACCCGTATATATTCATTAATACCCAATTACCATCACACAAATACCATATTGTAAATTAGTTGATAACTGACGATAATAATGTATAAATATTACAACCATTTATTGAAAAAATTTGCAAAGAATATAAATAATCGAATAATTAGTTGAAAACATACAGATACTGATAAAACTTTAAAATTCAATTAGATATCTATGAAAATTTCTTAAAATGAAACAAAATTGTATCTATCAAGTTAGAAATTGGATATTACAACACATGAGCGAAACTTAATTTCCGAGCATATTTAGACAGTTGTAAGCATAATCAGATTTATCCCTCGTGTCTATCGTATTAGAAAATAAGTAAGTCAAATTATACTTATGGTATAGACGTTAACCTATCATAATTATTTTCATGAGCCAAAAGAGAATGACGCATACTGGGAAATAAATAAATACCGTACGCACTGAAAATATCTTACGTAAATATTTCATTCGCAGCGCTTGCTCTTTAGTTAGCTTTAACAAAACATAGTTTCCATCGAAGTGACGAATTCGAATATAAATATTCGCTTAATCGTTTCGTAGCATTCAGAAATAGAACGCGTCCGTTCAAATTCTGCATTTCACCGCGCAAACAAAACACACCGCGCATCGACTCCGGGAGTAATTTTGTACTATTTTATTTACCTTCTCTCATATCTTTTCTAAAATAAAACCGTTGAGTGGTGAAGTTTTCACCAGGCGTTGCTAATAATAACTATAGAACGCAAATACCGCGTGGCCTGCCTGACCATTGACGTAATCGAGTGAAAAATGTGCGGGTGTTATTTAATAAAGCGGTGGAAATTCGGCGGGCGCCGCGGTGGCGGCCATGTTGGCTCCATGAACTTGGGGTGATTTTACGAGATTGAGTCGACGCGCCTAACGCCTCGGACGCCCGTCATTGCCTTTGGCCGCTGGCCACTAATGATCGCTCGTAAAATCGATGTAAACACGCCATATACGAAATAACCGTACGCTATTCATGTTGTTAAAATTAATTATACGACACTATCCTAACATGCATGTAATATAACACAATCACAATGTAATGAAAAGATCACAGAAGTTCATCTCCTGGTGTTCTGTTCACTAATATTCAGTAAATTGAAACAACAATAAATGAACACAAGAAAAAAACAAAGTTTATTATATTATTATTTTACATATTGGATTTTGTACACCGTGCAATTTATTTACTGAATACTACAGCACTTGATGTCTTTTACTTCATACAATATAATTACCATCTTTTTAGCTGTTTGATCATTGAGACAAAATAATACTTGGTATGAACCACCAAAGGCAATTGTTAATATAAAGTATTTTTCTCCTTACTAATATTCGGTAAAATCTACAATCAATACCATCCAACATGAACCTTATTAAAACATAGCCTCCATAGCAATAAATAAAAATTGAACGAAATTATTTGCAGCAGCAAGCCATGGCTGACGTCAAGCCGCCCGAACGTTTCGACTTTGAAAGAAAATACATTTTTCATAATGTCGTCCGATATGAGAGGTATGACGACAGTCCGTGCGTAATAATGCCCGGCGTCTGCCAATACTGAATAACTTCATTTAGCATTTCAACCAAAATATACTCAATTTATCCTTTTCTTTTTGTCTTGCGTTTGACGCTGTTTATTTGTGCTATTTATAAGAAAATAAAATGTCTCGTTTGTAATATAATTCAGATAATATATGTACACATATATATATATTTAAAAATAATAACAATAAGCCAATTAAAAATAATAGTATAATTACGCAGAATATTGAAAATTATGCGTAGTCTATAAAATTAATTTGTAAAGAATTACGTACTGATTGCAACTTTTCTTCATACTTATGTTTCAGTCTATATTGAGAATACTCACGATTATGACAAAAGATGTAAATATTTTATGTTCAACTTTCTAGAGAAGAAAAATAAAACGGTAAACTTAAGTAATCTTGCCAATGGCACAAACTTTGGAGTCTCTCACTAAATTTTTCGTATCTCGAATTTTCTAATATAAGACTTGAATCATTCATAGGCTACTACATAAATATAAGCTTTTTATAGGTTGCAAAAAGATTTATAACCCCGGTCGAAGCTCATAAATAAAAATGAACTCTGCAAATGTAACAATGTGAATATGAAGGTAAATAAGTAAAGGATACTTAATGATTTTAATTATGAAGTATGTTATCACTATAATTGAAACTATACTCGTAACTTAAAACAGCGACGAAGTTAAAAAAGGAAAAAAAACGAGTTTTATTATTTTTACTATGAAGATTTTGGCTGCTATGTCCTGGCCTTCTAGACACGCAACTGCCAAGGGAATCATAATTTATAGATGTCTTAACGGGAGAACCATGTCCTCAATAGTGGTCGTTTATTTTACAATGATTTAAAGTCAATGTGAACTCACGTCACGTACGTCGTAAGATTCTCCCCGCTGATACCCATTTATGCAATGTTACTCGAGCAAGGTCAAGTCCCAAGCGATACATATAAGTACAAAAATGTTGCATAGCGTTAAAACTTTATGTCGGCACCGGATGTTAGTCTAGACTTTAGTGAATACTAGTTGTATTCCCTATACCCCTCAGCTATGTTCACTGTAACAAGGCGTTTTTATAAAAATTAAAAACTAAATAACACTTCTATTTACGAGTAGAACACTACTTATTTATCTACAAAAATGTTTCATAAACTATTTTTTCATCGTTTCTAAATGATTTATCACCAAAATTCTTCCATGTATATTTGTATCCGTTTCCGTAAGTCATTATGGATTTACGTCAGTCAAGTCTTTGTAGCGTTCCCGTATGAAGCGTCAATGGACACTATTTTTGGCACAACCGTCATTATAGCATACACGTGCCCCACAACGAATAAAAACTAAATATGCTTATATGGAGATTATTTCAACTAAAAAGAAAATCTTGGGAGCTTTTTTTCAATTTAAGAGTAATTTGTCAAGTACATTATACATCTTTATTAAAATTTAATGAAAAAGTTATATTTTATATTACATACAATAAAACAACAACATTTTTTTACGAATTTTTATTCTCATATATTAAATAGTTGTTATTTTTACTTAACACTTAAGATAAATATTAAGTAAATGATAAGTAATATTTTAAACGTTTAGAATGTAATATTAATTAAAAGTGAATTAGAATAAATGAATTGCAACTATTATAAATTTCAGTTTTTGAGATAAAAACTAAATAAAATTATTGTAATCATTTTATCTTTTGAAGCAAAACAATATGCATGCTATTATCTAAATCTTAAAGATTATTTAATAATGAGTTTTATCGACATTGTTATAAGAAAACTATTTTTTTACTTCACTTAAGATATCATTAAGATTCTATTTATAATATTAGATATCTATAACACACTATCAAAAACTACTGTGCAAATATTGTTATCTTTTGCGTAACTTTTATATATCCTAATAAAAAAAATCCAATAAAGAGTTGATAAAACTGCTAGTCTACTTCAGCATTTATTTAGTATTAATGTCAAGACATTAGTACTAAATAAATATTAAATTTACTGAGGACGAATCGGAGAATAAAATCAAGTGTATTTTTTCTTTTGCATTAGAAGAACTTTAAAATTATTTATACAAAGTATTGTAAAAATACAATTTGCGAACGTTTAGTATAATTTTTGCCACAATCTTTTTCGTAGAATTTCAGTCCCTAATTGTCGAATTCGTAAAAATTAAACGTGGGTAATATGTTATTAATAACGTTTAATAATGTTGCTACGATAGAAAAACGTTTAGCTACCATAAAACAACACCTAAATAGTTTAGCCGAAGTTGGATATTTTGGTATGTTAAATGAAGATAACCAAATACCCAAACTAAATAAGAGAACATTACATCGCAATTCAAATCCTTGTTAACTGTTGTTAATTCCTGTTAAAAGCCAATGAGTTGGATATATTAGACAAGATCAAACATCGGTTTTTTTGTCGATACGACTACTATTACACATGAAAACAACTTTACGTTATAAACAAAATGACGTAATGGTGATAACGATATTTGCTTAAATGGTCTCTCGGAGGGAATCAAACAATTGTCATTGCTACTTATATCAATTTACTCTAACAAGAATGTTATATAAAAGAATGTGGCGAGTCTCTAACATTTCCTTGTCTGTAATCGCCATACTGTGTGTGTGTGCGTGGGGAAATATGACGATCGGTAGAAAATTTGTTTACATCATTACCATGGACCGCGTTGTGCACGATTGAACAAGTCGCTGACGTAAATGATTACACATATATCGATTGCATTGCTTTTACGATCAGTAGTTTCTGACTCACGGTACTTACTACTGTGAAACAGGTCGGTATCATTAAACCAAAGTATCGTATGCGAAAGCTAATTGAGCGTCTATGTGAAAAATGTTGCCTGTGAAATTAGTTTTTGATGTAATTTTCTGCTTTCATTAAAATAGGAAAAAATTTGCAATCGTGCGTATACAATCAAATTGTATGACCAGGGCTTAATAAAATAATTGTAGCTAAAAAATTGCTCGTAAAATTTGGCTTACGAATACAAAAGGAAAGAGCCAAATATTTATTTATATACATTTTTTCGTCATAATTATCAATATTTTCAAATTTTTCAATTTCCCAAAATCAATATTTTTCTATTTCCGTATGTTAAGCGTAATGTCTTCAAACGTAATGCATAAACATGAATACATACGTACGTATAGTACGTTCAGGAGCGTACTATGTAAGTACGTAACTACAGACGTAGTAGTACAGGTATCGTAAATTGAGCTCAAGCGTCGTAACGTGATGATTCTAAATGTGCTTGCAGCTCCTTAATGTTTAACATTAAAGGCGCTAGTACCAACTGTCGTATGTCACGTTTGCTGTGCGGAATCTTATTACGTACCAAAATAAATTAATCACTTGTTTGTTAGTAGTGGACGCATAATGTAAAAATAATTATCGACAATGTTTAATTTGGATACCGATAATGTTAATTAGGAGGAAAATAGATAATGACATTACTTTGTAAATATAAATAATACTGATAACGAGTATAGTAGAATATCTATCTGAAAGCAAAAATTCAAAATGAATTCGCGACGAGCGCATGGATTCGTTTTTATAAATGATCTCCGCAGATACCTATTCGGTCCGTTTTTTTCCTCAAAATCTGACTTGTTAACACAGTTAACACAAAGCTCAGCAACTGGGATACTTTGACTGCGGCCCACTCCGTTTATACAACGAGGAATTTTTATTCATAAAGTAAGCTTGTTAGGAAAGTACTAGAAGAAATACTAAAAACAAATAAAAAACCAAATATCAAAAAGCGAATTTGTGAGATATTATTTGTGTCATGCGGTAAACGAAAGAGTATAATGAAAGGGTTTGTTGTGTTAACATATGTAAATCAAAATAGATAGGAAGGTAAACGTTTTTTTAGGAACGTATCTTGACCTCAATTCCGACATTCACCTCGAGACGTGATCGTAAAAAATCCTTACAACTTTACCTTTATTATGAACTATTTATAAACTGTAAAACGTTTAAAAAATATATAGTTTTCGGATCTACTACATTAGATGTTTTCTCCATAGTATTATTATATATTATAAGTTCGTATCGTTTTTGGATAAAAATTCATTTGCTCAATATATCATTAGTTTATTAATGCTTATTTTCAAATATTAGCCTTAAATAATCCAACAATAAAATATATAATAAAATGGAACCATTATATATATTTTAAAGAAATATAATTTAGTTCTAGTTTTGTACTAGTATTTAATGAAAGTATTAAAAAGGAATCTTCAAACATGGTCATGCATTCCTTTCAGATCAATATAGAAAAATGAAAAATGTTTAATTGACAACCGTGAGTTTCATATAAATGAATAACTTCTGTGTCTTTTGTTCATTCCCATAATGTATTTCTTAATAAAATATTACATGGACATATGCTTGTTACAATAATTTGTCTCTAATGTTGCTTAACAGTTTGAACGCCACGAAGATCACCGGTGACCGACACCTGTAGACGAACAACTACTAACTATTTTATATGAGTAAATATCAACGGGTATCAACTGTTCATTATTTACATCGTCCAAATAATGGTGAAATGTTAAACTCTACTCTTCTCTACGTGAAACATTACTTATCGAATAATATGATATTAATCCGTGACGTTCAACCTGTTAAGCAACTTGCTTAATTGTTTGTGTCCGCGCGAGCTTGTGTCTGTGATTACACAACATGCTCGCGCTCTTATCACTGCATCCAATACACGACCACAAATGTTCCGGCTGTAATCCCGTTGCGCTAAATTGTAGCTGTTCATTGGACGGGCAACGACCCACGTAGCGTTGCCACCCAGTATTCAATCGAAGCGGTCGCGCGTGTCACTTAGAACAACAGATCTTTGCAATTGCGCTCGGAGCGTGAACATTAATTGCTCACATCCATGCCTAACGTGTGAGCCATCCGTCTCGGTACGTCATCGATTGAGTTTGCCAAGTGATGAAACGTTAGCAAATAATTACTACTCCTTCACATTTCAACGTATATAGTTATTGAGTTTTGAAATTAACTTCTTTTTAATTAATATTAATGAAAATGGAGACTATTAAAGTAAAAAAAACATTAACAGATAATACAAATTACAATTCATTTTAAGTAAGTGAAGTCATTCTCAGGATGGGATATAATACAATTGTCTAAAATTATGATTTGCGTGTAGTGTTGTGAAATGATGTTCTGTACGTCTGTTTAAACACAGAGATTAAATATATAAGCCTACTTTGTTCAATAACATATTTGAAATTGAAAGCTCAGTATTATAGAACTAGTATAGTTGTAATTTGTAATTTTATAAACGGGCTGTAACGATTGTAAAAGGTGTCTTTCAAATATCTTAGTTACAACTTGAAGCAAATTTTCCTACATGAAATATGTAACGACCGCTCTTTGTAAGTTGATCAGACATTTGATAACCAAAATGGTTATGGTAATTCGGTGTTATATCGCCTTTCAACTACATAAATGATATACGATCGTATTTTTTTGATCTATTTTAATATGTTATATGGTTCTGGAATATTATAAAGTATAATTCCGCTTACCCCAAATGTCACACTAAACAATAATGACAATATTTACTTTTCCTTAATGATAGTGTATGATGACTTTATTCTGGAAATATAAAAATGAAAAAGTGACCAATGCTTAATAACTTTGCATTTCAACATATCAATTAATATTTCTGACATGAAAATGACTATCACATTTTTAATCGTCACATGGTAATAATGAAAACTAAAACATTTAACTTTTATTAAAACAATGTTATTGACTCCGTGACAAAGTGTTAATATTCAAAAGTGAAGTCCTGGAACAATCCAGTCAAGTGTACTCAATTAAGATGTGTAATAAGGAAAGTTGATGGACGCTCGGTTCGTCCCACGAGCAGTCAATCTCCTGGGGAGCTATATCGTGATAAGGTAAATTAGTTTTACTACAATTTCAATCCAATGTCGCACAAGGAAGACATAGCAGCGGGTACCCTGATATTTGTAAGCTAAAGGACGTACTTATTTAAAACAAAATGTAACTACAGCAAGAATATAACTTTGCAATTTTTATTTTTTTTAACAGATAATATTATGTGCGTTTAATAAATAAAATTACATGTTAATACAAAATAAGAAATTAAATATATCAAGTGAAATGTAAACTAATGCGCAGACGTTATTTTACAAAATAAAGTTTCCTTATCAATGAAATGGCCTAATTTTTGAAAAAACTATATTAATAAAGGACAAAAATCATATGATGGCAGTGGCTGTACTGCCATAAATGCAGAAAAACCTGGCCTTATTAAAAGCGATTATTTGGATTAATTCATAAATGGTAACAAAGGCAAAAAAACACGTTACAAATGTTATTGTGTGTGTAAATTATTTGGGCTAGCTCCATGAGTACGTATGTATGTATAAAGAGAATCTATAATATATATAATGTTTCACAGTAAAAATAGTTTCACCAACAAAACTAAGAAAGCTAATTTTCAAGGAAAGGAACAAAACCTGGTAATGTAGTTACAAGTTACACGCTGCTGCTGCACTCAACATCTAAGTGCTCCTTCTCGAATAAAGGTTATGATTTATAACATTGGTAATAAAAATAAAATGGAAACGTACTGTTAAAGTAAGTAATTCTTCTGTACTACTAATAATAATTTTTATTACTTTTTTTTAAATTATCTGGCTCCGTGGCGTAATTGACCACGTGAGTTTGGATGGTTGTAGGATTCTTTAGAATCCGTCTGACTACACCTATCTCCTCCATGGTCAATCTGCCACTCTTAGAGGATCGCTACCTCCAGATAGTCATAGAAATGTGAACCAAAGTATTCTAAGCGAGGATGCTACACCATGTACACCTCATTATCAATTAACATCATGTGAAAGTTAAGTGTTAACACATTGACAATAAAAAATTAACCACAAGTGTTCTTTTATGTACCAATTGATGCATTAAACGTTGTTTAAAAAACAACTTAAGAATAAGTTTCTTTTAATTATAACAAGCACCATCACTTACCTTCGCTCATGAAGTAAGGTATCCGAAACCTTCCGGAGAGCACGCGATCCCTTAGTGACTGAAGTGTGGAGCCATCGAATGGCAGTGCACCGCAAACCAACACGTACAACACTACCCCGAGACTCTGCAGGAACACATTCAATTAAAGCAAAGAAATATCCAACCTACAATACGTTACAGCAAAGCTGCAAAAATTGTTCAGTACAATGCTTATATGTAATCAAGAAAAGAAGACCGTAATACTTGACGTATTAACTCCTTTGTAATCATTACAATAAAGAGGCTTTACAAGCCCTTAGCGGCCTCGCTAATTGTTGAATAGAAAAATGGATTTTTCCTTTTATTAAGCTAAAATTATTTAAATTTTATTCCATTGGATGAATAAATGTGAAAAAGAAATAGAATTATGTACGTCTAGAAAATCAAATAAAAATTCCGTTATTCAAAAATTTTGTCATTTATGTATCAATTAATCATCCATTTTCATTTTCATATTGTGCTAAATATAGTATTTATAATATTACAATGTTAATCTAAAAGCACAAAGATCAAGCGGATGTAGAGATTACTTAAGCATTTATTTTACAACAAACACATTGCGTTACCTACTATTTAGCTGAGTATTTATTAATACTTCAGGTTATTTTAAAACAAGGACTAAAATTGTGTTATATCTGTGGCTGCAACTTCGTATCTAACCTAAAGTGTAAATCTTTAGCTAAAGAGATACACCTTTTAAAATATGTTGGACCATGTTGGATATTATTACTGAAATAAAATCATATAAATATTATTATAGTTTACGACAGTTTTTAATACGTAATTCACATAAAATAAAAAGAACGTACCCATATGTCAATTTCAGGCCCAGTGTACCGTTTGCCCTCAAAGACCTCTGGCGCTGCATAGGGGGGAGATCCGCACCACGTCGCCAGAAGTTCTCCGGTGGCGTAATAGTTGCTGAAGCCGAAGTCAGCGATCTTAATGTTCATGTTTGCATCCAACAACAAGTTTTCCGCCTGAAAATATAGAGAAGTATAAAATGTTTCTTTTGGATTGCACAGCATACTGTTTATTAATGAAGATGCAAAAAAATATGCTGCGGCACAAATAATCAAATAAATGTACGTGTCTAAAAGAGTCGTTAAAATAATTGATATTTTTATTTATTATTTATAGTATCAAGAAAAAATGTAATGAAAGATGTAAGAATCCTTAAAATCTGATTAAACCAGTGTTTTTGCGTAAGTTGAAACATAAGCAGGTATTGTTTTCAAAAGGTGATATATATATTTGTTACGCATAATTGGAAAATATGTCAATGACCATTCACACAATAGTTTTTTGTGCAATTCAAACAAAATCAAATTACTTAAACCCATTATAAAAACTAGTAGATGGCATATTTGTCATCTATGGTAATACGATTACGATAGAATCCAATATTTTGAAGAAATCGTCATAGACAATAACAATAAGAGGAATATTACGTCGCTACTCTAAAAGATATTAATGTAAATCAATTCAAACAACTTTTGTCACAAAAAAAATAAATACAGCATATATGTTTATTTACAGTGGCAAGTACGTTTATCTTCCAAGGCTGAACTACTTAGTACGTTCAAACACGCTAAGCTGTGAGGTTAGCAAATTTGATACAGAAGAGTTTGATTGTATCAGCATGAAAGGATATAATAATTATTTTTACATTGAATGTCCATGTTTTTACCAAACGGTTATAAACTTATGACCTTCCTTTAAATGTAGAATTTAGGCAATATTGGGTAAAATTAATAAAAATAACGACAACAATTTTAATATCTTAGGTTTTTTCTTTAATTCGCACTATATTTAATCACGCTTTCTTATACTGCAACTAATTTTAAATATTTAGTAAAGTAAGAGTGTTATGACCCGTTACTGTAAGTGTAACCGTTACGAAAAACTGGCACGCTTATAAGACTTATTGTGACTTGTCATGCGAATAGTTCACGACAAAATATAAATGTCTGTTTATTGTTGTCAATATTAATATTAATCATGAATATCTCTCTTTAATATCAAAATAATGAATGTTATAAAAAATGTACCAAAATGTTATTGAATTCATAGTTCAATAACCTAAAAACAATCATGAAATATAGTTTTTACTCTTCTTAAATAAATTAATCTTAAAAAAATTTCTGTGAGTAGCGCATCTAATAAATATATTTCTATTTTACTATTGTTGTACTAACTGTGCAAAGCTAAAAACAAACATATTCCTAAAGTACGACTTTACGTCGATTAGAAATTTCTTCTAAAAAATTCTTAATTAGCATGTCATTTACCTCGCCATACAAAAATGTTTACTTTCGTTTATAGTTATAGATTAAGAGTAAACTCATTTAAAAATATCTTTAGTAAAGTACATGTTTAATTATTTAAAACAAATAAGGATACAGGACATTTCTCATATCATTGTTATAACATTTTCCTTTAAAATATGAAGTTAGAACGCTCGTATTGTATTTCTTAATACGTATTCTATACATACCTTGAGGTCTCTATGCACAATTCGTCTTTCGTGGCAGTATTCTACAGCGGAGAGGATCTGCCAAAATTTACGCCTAGCGGCTTGTTCCGCCATTCGCCCATACCTTGCGATATAGTCTGTAAACAAAACCTTAATTTTTGGAAACAATTTCAACTAACTTTTCTAAAAATTATTTGACTCTTTTTAACACCTTCATATTTTTTAATATGTGGTACAGACGTTTTCACAAATTCCGTATAAAAGCAAAATAACTGTTTTTTCTACAAAAAAATTCCCATTGAGCATATTTATTCTCAGTTATCTCATTGTTACTTTACAATACTTTACAAACAGTGGCAAATAATTCACTCAGTATGAGATTGGTTCTCAATCTTAATATTTACATTAGTAATAAAGTATTTTTTTTTCAATTTAGCCTCTGATCGAGAATATTAATATAGGTGACCTAATAGTTGCTTACTACGAGAACTTTTAATTTAGTGTTTAAAGTTATAGGAACATGAAAATTCGTTAGCCAGCTAACAAAAAAATACTGTTTCCGATTAAAAAGGGACAGTTTATTATGAAAATCTAATAGTACGGTAATGAAAATTTTCAAAGAAATTGTCGTCAATGTAAAAGTTACTGTATTCACAATAGCTTATATTTCTATTAGACGACAAGTCCAATAATCACATTTAGTGAATATTAATTAAACTTATTGTTACACATTATATACTGGTGGCAAAAATCGGTTTACTTAATTTTAGTTTAATCATGTCGAGGTTATGACTAGTAACAATATTTTGAGAGTACGTAAACGTCTTTGCGTTTTTCCAACATCGTAAACATTCTTTTAATATTTATCTGCGACATTAACATCCTTTTTTTACCTTCTATGTCTTCTCTAATTAAGTAAAATTACAAATTCAAGTGATCCGCAGTAGTGTAATTATTTCATAAACTAAAAAGATTGATCGCAATACTGAAAGGCGAAATATGTACTTAGACGACTTCATACATATTACTAATTAATTTAAAAAAAATGGGTTCGTTTTCATTGACATTTTAGTTCTTGAAAGGACATGCTGACTTGCATCCCCTTCGTTTGGCCTTTAGGTTTTTATTTACGTTTAATATTTCCAATATATTTAGTAATGAGTCTGCAGACAGCTTTCCCGCCATGAAGCGATGCATGAAAATCATCCACACAGAAAAACATAAAATCGTTGTGAGCTGAGAGAAGTGTTGGGTGGGGAATGTTTTGTTACTACTGCATTTTTTTTTATTTTATTTAATGTAATTGCCCGCATCGTTTTAGCTGATGAAATATTATACAGTTGAATCTAGAGCACGACGTTACGTATTGCTTACTAGAACTATTAAGCAAGATTCTACGTTTCACTTTGTGACATGTTTTGGCTAAAATTACATTTTTTTAAAATATTCTTGAATACATAGTTACCCAAATAAATATAGTAAGCCCTAAGATTTTATGACTGAGGCAAAGTGAAATTGTTATGTGCTTACCAAAAAATAATCCTGCCCGAAATAAGTAGAATAGACAAAATAAGTAGTACCGCAACCATTTGATGTTTTTATTAACGTTTATATAGAAGATAGTTTTGTTATATATAAATATGTGATACGATTCCTAGCTCGGAATCTTCAAACGACAGTATATCTCTTCACCAATTCTGATTTACGAAACTGGATATTAAATTATCTTCAAAAATATTTAATTATATTTATGTGTACGGAATCTTCTCAAAATTTAATGAAAATCTCTGCAAAGAACATGATTGCGTCGACACCGATTGTTTTCGGGAACGTAGTCAGCTGGTGCGCGAAATTGCCCTTTCCAAACCCCTCCTCCGATCCGCTCGCTGCTACCCTCTAAACCCGCCCAGTGACGTCATTGCAAGCTTGCTGACGTAATACACATAACGACAAAGTTGTAACAATCCTAATCGATGTCAAAGTGGTGACTACGTTAATCGTTAATCGACTCACTAAAACTTTATCT
This sequence comes from Pharmacophagus antenor, assembly GCA_018245475.1. Classification (NCBI taxonomy): domain Eukaryota; kingdom Metazoa; phylum Arthropoda; class Insecta; order Lepidoptera; family Papilionidae; genus Pharmacophagus; species Pharmacophagus antenor. The sequence continues at coordinate 2,193 of DWQX01000237.1, read as the reverse complement.
TTATCATTGATAATTTTTACGTAAAAATATATTTTCGCATTCATATTCATCTCATAGTTATTTTAATATATCAGGTGAAGCAAGAAATCGAATAATCCGATAAAACTTAGTTTAGTAAGTCAGTCGGGATTAAAACATATGAGAGGAATCTTATACAGTTTTAGATTCTAGATCTATTAATAATATTTATTATTATTCAGAATAAGTTTTTGGAAAAATGACTTCTGTGTAAGGTCACGAAGGAGTCACCTACGTGAAATTAATTCATGTTAAAGGTTGTTGATTTTTAAATACTCTAAAAGACACTTTTATATAATTTAAAGCGCAGCCGGCTTACCAATTATTTGTCCAATGAATGAAAACCATACGTTGTAAAGAAAACATTTAATCCGGAACGCCAGTGTTTGTATAACAAAGAGCGTGACATCCTCAGGTTGTGGGTGTATAACCTAATAGTGGCACATACTCAAGTAAGATATTTTTATTGTCAATTTGTCTTATTCATTATACTTTATTGAAACAAGAATTATTAATTTATTACCTATAAAATTCAAAATCCTTCCTGACTCACTGACTTTTATAAACCCAGTCTAAACTAGTGTTCCCAGAGACATGAAATTTGGAGGTTGTGTTTAGATAGGGCTCTTTTAAATTCCACTCAACCTCTTCACACCCATGGCCACATATGTGGACATTTAGTTTTGCATTTACAGATAGTTGGCATTAATATATAGACGAAAATCTTTAACATATTTTAATATTCTTTACCTTCCGATACTTGACCACCGATGAAAATAAAAATAAATATTGTTTTCTGAAATTTTAATATTTACTAATATTTTTCTTATGTCAATTAAAAACCGTCCCTGAAGAGGATAAGGTGGAAAAGGGTGGGGAGAAGTGGTCTAATTTCAAAGAAACTGTATTCTGTATAACTCTCTGTGTAAGTCGATGGATTCGAAACTTGGTACACATAACTGGAGGATTATTAATTTTATTATAAAATAAAATGTCTCGCCCAGAAAAACGGGCCAGCGACAGCTAGGAAAATATAATAGTACTATTAAATTTTTATTCTAAGTAGAATTTAAACTTTAATAAATATCCAATTACAGAACCGCTGTTTGCCACGCATAGCACAAAAAAGGTTTTCTCATCGTCAATTCTTAAGAGCCTTATAAATGCTTTCATATACCGATGTCATCCAACTAGAGTTATTTAAATGGTAATAATTTCATTAACTATTCAATCGTCATCATTCATTGTGTAATGGCAAAAAAAACTCGATAGAAGGATTTTTAGTGAAGGTAATGGTCAAAAATTCTGCCAAAAATTGTAAATTAATTTTTAATTGATAAGGGTGTTCTTAATATTTCGTTATTAATTTTTTAACATATGTATACATGGTTTATAGTCCATTTATTAAAAGAATTGTACTATTACTCTCTTCAAACCATGCGATAAGAAAAAGCGGTTTATCGAAACATTACCAGTTTATAAATTATTCTCGTTATACTCGTATATTTAAATCATATTGTACATTGAATCGTTCGTGAGGATTTTTTCAAAAGTTAAAACAATATTCTTTTTAGATTTACTTACCAAATATTTCTCCCTTGCTTGCATACTCCGAAACAATATAGATCATGTTTTTCGTTTCCATGACCTGTAACAAATTACAAAAGTATGGTCATAGTTTACAATCATATTTGTCTACAATTTAAGTGCGACATGAAATTAACCAAGTCATGTTAAAACTAAATAAAAACAATTTAACCTACTAATATTCATGTTCTTTCTAAGATGTACTGAAAGTACTCCAAATATATTCTATAGCTTTTGTTATTTGTACATATATATATATATAAACAAACAGTACTTAAGAATCCTACATTTCAGAGATTAAAAATACTGAAATTTAATCTTAAGTAATTTTCAGGTTCACAACAATGATGTCTTTAAAAATTAAAAATGTTAGAAAATTAAATGTAAAATGTGTTGATATGTTGTATCTTGACACGTATTGATCGATGCTCGCTTTTGCGACACAATTCCCTTCAGTTCGATGCATCGTGGTGCATGTATATGCATAGTATGCGGAAACCGGTATTGGCAGGTGTGATCTTCGCTGTATTTCACGTTACGGTTCAAGCATACATAAACCATGTTTTTGATATTATATATATATATATA
>DWQX01000236.1:0-52245 GCA_018245475.1 Pharmacophagus antenor | reverse complement strand
TTCTTTTAATAGCAAATACTATTTCTTTCGACGTCGTGCTGTTGAACGCATAACAACTCCTGAAGATGCTACATGTAGTGGCGAAACGGGTTGAGTTTGTAATTAAGTCGAATTTGCGATTAAAGCTAGAGGTGTTGATAATTTTTTTTTATTCTATTATTTAAGTCATTCATTGTGACTTAAGGAGTTAAAAAATAGAGCATTAGGTCTAACGATTTCTAATAATTATTATTAGGCTTTGTTTATTCCGATTACAATAGAATAGTATTATTTGACCAAATCGTGAATGTATCGGTATTGTGACAAAACAGATATGTAAATGGTTGAGATGTTAGGCGAAGAAAAACAAAATGTTAAAAAATATTTATATTAAATAATCTTTGTATATAGAGTACTGCTGCTGCTGCTGCTGCTGTTGGGGTTCGGCAAATTTTGCGCTGTTTGTCTTTTTGACGACTATTACAGTTTCATCGAAACTGGCTCATGGATCCGGTTATCCGTGAGCTCTTTTACTACATTTCTCTGGTCAGAGAAGCTGTCAAGTGGCGAGCTACGTGACAGACGAAGTCAGGGCGCGGGCCCTCACCGCGACTATCGTTTGCCTGTGACGCAATACGCGGAGGCGAGAAGCGCCCGTGTATTCGGGTGTATCTAGTGTACGCAGTGTGCGACTTTTGTTTCCGTCCTGTTCGTCGGCGAGCGACATGGTCGACGATTGAGGTGTGTCGGTGACTGGTACTGTAAATGCATGTGGTGGTGTGTGTCGAGTTGATAGTTTGAGTGTTTTCTCTGTCTGATTCGACCCTTGCATCGAGACTAACTAACATATTACGCGTCGACGCCTTGATAAGCGTAGATTTGGAATCAGCACATAGTCGTTAACGATCAATTTATTGAGGAGGTGCATACCACCTCGAAATGAACCTCGGTTCTGGAGGACCTACAGGGTCTTGATGACATCGTGCCGATGCATGAACACTACGCTTGCCTAGGTCAGGATGGGGTATAGAGAACGAAAACTGGAGGGTGATCTCCTAATTACCCGTTTTTTTATACAACTAATACCTACCCACGTTCCGATTTTTATCCACGATAAAAAAACAATTTTTAATCCAGATAACGCCTTTGATATTATGCAGCTTCTTCTGCATCAACCAAAAAATTATGAAATTTACCTAACATTGGGAAAGATAACACTACTAATATCCTATAATATTGTGTGAAACGTTTTCAAAGTCAAATTTATTTTATTCTACTGCATACCGCCCTTCGAAGACACTTTAAAAATATATCATATTAATACCAAATTATTTTTGTGTTCTGCTCACGATACTCTACGTAAATAAAGTAATTGTTATTCTATAAGCTGAGCGAACTACCTAAAAAGCAATGTGATGTTCGTTGTGAAGTTACCCGGGGAGGTTTTAATGCCGGCGCGTTAACCCAACAGAAAACAACTTTCTATTAAAAAATCAATAAATAAAATACTGCCACATTTCAAGGCTCAAAAATATAATAAAATTATACGACATAAAACTTTTTTATAAAAATTATTTTACTCCAAATAAAATAAATTACTTTTTACTTTCGCTTTATTGTTTTCTAATAGTCGTAAGAAAATTGCTGAAGAAAGTAATATATCTAAGTTGGTTTTTTCAGTAATTTACTGAGATAACTTGAAAAGAGTATCTTCATTTTTAAAAGAAACTGTAATAGTATTTACAAAAAAAAAGTAGAGAGTAGTAAAGACTACCAGTTATATAAACTCATAATCGAATTATAGACCTCCATGTCAGAGGCAGACAAAAATATATAGTTGAGCAAATATTACTGTTACTATTTCTTAATTGTACTGAACTGAAGTGTAGCTAGTGACTATACACACATAGGTAAGGACTCTTTTTTTATAGGAAGAGTTGGCAAACGAGCGAGCGGTTCAGCTGATCGAAAGTGATGACTTTCGCCCAAAGACTGCCGAAATAGCCGACAAGTTGCGACTGCGTTGCTGTTGGACTTATATTCCTACTTCGAAAACGGAGAGATCTCGCTGTATAAACGTTGTAACTTACACCATATTATTATTACTTACCTAACTTGTAACGCTTGTTACCTATAACCGTTCGGTCAATCACGTCACCAGTGTTCTTTAAAAGAATTAAACATTGTTTTGTTGGTTGATACGCAAGATATAAGAAGTCAATATTTTTTTTTATCAAGAATGGGGTAAAAATTGAACTTAATTTCACGATGTAAGTGACAATGAGGTCGTAGATAGCGAAACTTGTTCGCTCAGAATACATCGGCTAACGCGTATGTCTGTTGAATCATAACAACACTGTTAAAGCATGTTACCATTAAGAGTGGTAGGTAGCCAGAGAGGCGGATTGAAAGTCCCTACCATGATCTACGCTTCACTAATTATGTGGCTTCGGAATCAAACCCAGGACTTCCCGTGTCATAAGGCAAGCGGTAAACTACTGCGCCACAAAGACAGTGAAACAAATGTGATAATTATTTATCGTTCTAATATCTCTATGCGAAGAAGCGGAAGCTATCGGGTTGTCGATGGAATAATGCATTTGATATATTTTGCCTGAATGGATAGCCTGTTAACTGTGTCATATTCTAAACATGTATGAAACAAGGTTTCATACATGTGTTCAATATAAGAGTCTTGGTAAGCAGATACGATGTCTAACTACGTATTTAGTTTAGAATTTGTTTTACATAAACATTATAGTAATTATTAGTATTGAATGTAAATTATTTTCTCTCGTTGATATTCACAAGCATCTATAACAATGAACCAGTAATATAAACAAAATCTATAAATATAAAATTCAATATCCTGACTGATCCACTGTCTGACCTATATACGAACGCACCGCTCAAACCGCTAGTCCCAGGAACATGAAATTTGCAAAATGTTTTCTTTGTGATGTGTATGTATCCACTAACTGACAATTAGTAACATAGTGTCTCGAAATTCTACCCATAAAGCAGGGAATGGGGATTCAAACTTTAATGGAACTATTTATTCTCCGAGTTGATAGATTAATCTTCATACTAAATAAAAATTACTAAGTTATATTAGTATGCTCGAAAACGCTCATCAATGTCACCTCTCAAAAGCGACCAAACTTTGACATTTCATTAAAATAGCACGTCTAATTTCGTACTGACTTTAAAGAAATGTAAAACGCGTAGGCATTCTGGCGACGAATATTTCTGTGTACACAATTTTTTTTAATCGTCCTGCCTTTAGACTTTATCCAAAGACTTGTGTCATTTGAACTTTATGAAGCAAAGAATATCGATTAAATAGCTCTAATATTATACAACAAATTTAAAAATAGCTCTCATATTAATTTTATTTCATAGCTTTCAAGGTGATGATATTAGACAAGAGATAAAATTAAACAGCTGATTTTAAAAAACCTTTTCTACTTTTATTAAACTTACAATAATAACGATAATTTTAAGCAACATTACCAATGCAATAACGTACCTGTCCTACTCATAAACAATTAAATTTTAAACATGAAAAATATGACTTTCCTGTCATGCAGATGATTAAAGCGAAGGTCCCTGGTTTGATTCCGTAACTACGGGACTGATACAGTACGAAAGATTGAAAGTGATTGGAATCCGCCCAGCTAGTTATATTGTCAATCAGCAGCCGTAATAGTATTACTGTGTAAAACAGTAATACCATTACGGTGCTATGCTGTACTGTGTGTTCGCCTGTGAACGTGAAAATTAGAGTAGTAATAGCGAGCACGTATCACAATCTTCTACATCACAATCATATACCATCATGTGAAATCCAGGTCATGTATTAACTCAATGTAAATAAGTAAAAAAAATATTTAAAAAAATAGATTAACATTTAACTAATCTCAACGTTTCACATCAATGAAGATCGTGATGGTTTTAATTCAAAATGCCTATTTTTTTTTTTTGCATAAATTTATTTTCATCTAAAATTTTTGATAATGTCGATGGCACTGTGATAAAGAACGTTAACATTTTTTTCTTAAGTTTTGTATACTTGCTTTATTAAAATACTTGAGTTATGATATTTTTTATATTTGTGGAGAATACGGTTCATGATCTACGGCTTCATTGTCAGTCAACATCATGTGAAGTTGAGATCGTGTTAGACCTTAGTTGATAAATTAAAAAAAAAATTTTTTTACTATATATTGATCCAGCACCCAGCACATAAATTTCATAGTACATTTGGTATACAGAGATACACAATTAAGTAAGAATTTTCCTAGATCATCAGCAACCAACAGGTTATTTTAGTTTTACATTGCGGATCCAGTTCAATACATATTATGTTAAAATGCTTCACATTGATCTTTAGATATATTGGCTTTCATAAATTGCAATAGTATGATGTAAAAATTCAATCCTCCAAGGTACAATAACGTTATTATACATATACATTCTCGTGAATCCTTAGAGAAATATAATATGAATTATAAAAGCCTTTCGGATATTTCACGGAAAGAAAAACTATTATATCTTCTTTTACTTAAAACATAAGAGTATTTTGTCTTATATAGAAGTTACAGTGTGAAACGGGAATAACTATGCTTGGCAACAAGGTTGTTAAAAAAAATTAAAATTATTAAGGTTTTATACAAGGTCTTCTACATTAAATAAAACTTGCTGATTTATATAGATAAAACTGTCTACACTATAACACTAAATTTATTATTATTATCATTTCCATCTAAAATAATGACCTTAGGCCAGAAACCAACTCCAAAACCGCTGCTGTAGGGCACAAGGTGACATCAATTTCGTTATATAAAAAAAAATTACGTTTTTGTGAGACATAAATACAAAAGCGTATGTATATATAAGACAACCATTGTCCGACCCGAATATTGTTTTACTCAAACTTAAAATTTGTCTTCAACTCGTGGTTTGTGTGATCACTTTATATCGTTAGTGTCATATAATATTTTATTTAGTACTGGGGTAAAAGCTTAGAAAATATACATTGCTTTCTCGTAGGGAAAGTTTATGTGGGTATAGGCACCCACCAAAACTCTCTCGGTAGTCATCCCTAAAATATGTCATAGAGACAATTTTCAGTATAGGTTGTAGTTAAGATGTATATACAATTTATAAAACTTTTATAAAAAGCGTCAAAATAACGTTTTAAATCATTGCGAGAGACAGCGCAAGGATACTATGACAATAGTATATTTTTTATCGGTTGTTGACTAATCTTTGAACTCGATTTCACATGATGTTAAGTCGTAGATGGTGGAGCTTACTCGCCGAGAAAACTTTTGGCTCCCACATGTATGACTGCTGCAACACAGCGGAACAATTCTGTATATAATATGCAGATTGACACTGAGTGTGGTAGGTAACCAGGTGGGTTCCAAAACCACTTCTATCTAGACTCCACTACTCCTATTTCCCGGGAACCGAATCCGAGATTACATGCTACAAGGCAAGCGGGTAAACCCATTTTCCCATGGAGGTAGTTACATTTCTTCAATAAGTAATAGATTTAATTTTATCAGTAGCAAATGTGTTTACAATCACCTAGTCATATAGTCATAAAGAATTTACGAAGAATCGATTCGTAACAGAAATTGTTTTTGTCTCCATTTAATGGTTGTATTGAATATTAATAACTTGGCATCCAGCCAGTGTAACTCTCCTGGGCATATAGTATGAAACGTATCGGCGATGTGTGTACGAGTCCCCAATCTTTTTTCGATAGTAAGATCACTGGAAAGGAAATAAGCGGCAGCCTAGTCACATTAATAATTGCCATGAAATATTAAGAGTTGAAAGTTTATGTTTTTTGTGTAAATTACAATGGGATTGGTAACCATCTAACAAATTCCACATTGGAAACGTATGCTTTAGACAGTAGATTAAGTTGTATATACACATCTATATATTAATTAGTTATTGACTCTTTTTAACTTCCATTCAATAATAGATACGAGTGCATTGGAACATATAATACTATTAAATTTTGCTTCGTTGAGCAAAATTTTAGTATGAAAGTAGACACACAAGACTCACGGACATTGATAGGAGTGGGGAACAAATCCAATCATCATTTAAACTCCGCACTGAGGCCTGGGAATCAAACCGGGGACTTCATTGTCACAAAGCAAGTGATTTGTCGCTTCGCCATAAACGGAGTTATATTAATCGTGCTTTAAATTCAATGACAAAATTATTTTATATTTAAGAATCGAAAATTAGACGCCAGACGTAGTAGCCGTGGACAGTAACCATTTAGCGTTAAAGTTGGCGATATTTTTAAGTATTTAAATAATTAATTAATCTAACTTGTCTTCTAATTACAAACGAGGTCAAGACATATGACCTGTTGCACCCACTTAAAAACTATTGACCTTTTCGTAGACAGTAATTATATTCAAATAACGCATTGTAATGGTTTACTTGAAATTACGAGTATGGGTTCTATAAAACGGTATAATGATAATCGAACGCTAAGATTAACGATATTTTAAAAATATTAAAATAAGGGGACAAAAATAATTACATGATTTTCTTGTTACATATCTAACTCACGTATTAAATGAACAGTGTAGTTTTGAAGCGTTTTACACTACTTTCAGTACATTCCATTGTTAAAAAAATATATGCATAATATAAATGTCACATTCTAAGAACTTATCAACCCCTTTATCTTATTCAATTGATAATTGTTTAATACAACTGTGTTATAGAAAATAATCTGTAAACGCTTCTTAAAATTTTAACTTTATTTTAACTTTTTAACTATTTGTTTACGATTAGTCTAGACCACTACACAATGTTACACTACAAAATGATTCTTCGCAAAAATAATTTTGGCAATTATCATAAACTTAAACATACTCGAAGTTTTTACAGAAATTAACGAACAGAAAATCAAGCGTTTGTATTTTTCCACTCAAATACGTTTTTTTTATTTAACTAACTCAGAAGTTCATTCTTTCTAGAAAATAAAAAAACAGCAAATTCTACCACCATTATTTTTACAGAATACGGTATTAATACATAAAATACGATTGTTGTTGAATCTGTTTTGAGCGAAAATTATTATCCGTAAATACGTTCAATCAGATTGAATACATTGGAATTATTTCTTTATTTAATTATGTAATAAAAAATACGAACAATGAAATAGTAAAATTTGATTTCTTATTATCAATCTGAAGAGAACTAACCAAAGTATCAGCGAATTTAATTATTAACTGAAGATTCAATTAAACACAATACAGATAGTTTGTAATTTCCATGTATCTTAATGGAATACCTTGTAATAATAATAATTATATTTCATAATGTGATAATTAAAGATATAAAATCACAACTTACCTGATAAGAAAATTTCTTGTAAGTATTGCACCGCAGAAAGTAAATTTTCTTTAAATTTATAAGCACATATACCTTAACGCATTGTACATTAGACACCGAAAATTAATAATAGTTCTACCAAATGTTAACGAGAATGTTTTTAAAATTATCTTAATTAATAAATTATAAAGTTATCCATTAATCTGTATTAGATTAACACATTTTATAAGGTACGAACTAGCTGCAATAGTGTCTATAATTAATCAAACACGCCAAAGTACTATAACCATGCGTAGAAAAAAGTTGTATGTTTGACACGAGAAGTACCGAATGGATCGCAACGTGCGTCTGGCTTCGGAGCTGGCTTCCGAATCACTTGGGCGGTGAAAGCTTGGGAGACGATCGCGCAGTGTTAAGGACTCGAGCCTTTAGCAAAACCACACGCGCGGTACAGACCTGGCATTCACATTAAATACGTCACATATCTCTTGCCACCTCTGCGTGTTCTTTAGTGCGTGTCATAAAATGTGTTATAATAGCTACAAAACTGATATAAATATCTTTCATTGAGTATTTTTTTTTGCGAGATTGTCGGAGTTATTAAGATCATTATACTATGTTAAGTAGTGATAAAATAAAGAAAACTTTTTTGTATGGAGAATGGTGAAAAGAACTAAAATATTAAACTCCGGTAGAGTAAAATTGTTGAAAGTGGAAAATTGCATTTTGCGTGGATTTTTATAGTATAATGTAGTGCTGAGTAAATTTTATTATATCTGTACATATTACAACGAAACTAAGTTTTTGTTCGATTCCATTCAAGTATTTTCTTAGTAGACAGCATTTTCAACGAAAAAATAATATATAAGTAATTTTAAAAATTAATTACATCACTAACATACATTTTGAACATAATATTGACATGTGTTATCTTCGTAGTTTTCTTTAAAGTTATTATAATAAAATTTTATTTAACCGTATCAAGACTTTTATTTGGTGAAGATAAACCTATTTCTAGACCTATTTTTTACGATATAAAATATCGAAAGTATAATTATTTTAGGAAATGTCCCATAGGAATTACGTTTCCCTGAGACACTGCAGGACTACGTGAAATCGACGTAAACCAAAATAAACCTAATTAAAAGCAGTCTAGTAAAACATCTATACCTGTAGATACGATGTACCAAAAGTCTTGAAAAGGGTAAAAAAATGAATAGAAACGACAACTCCAAACTAAATGTCAAACTCATATCTCTTGAGACTAAATAAACACCAAATTAATTACAATGTAGTGCAGTCGAACTGTGTATTATATATTATGCAGATTCAGAGAGCCTGCAGAAGCGAACTTCACTTTATAATAAGTTCATTGTTTGCGGTTACATGTATATATGTACATATATTTAGAATAGCGTGATCAAATAGTTTAATATTTTTTGATAATGTAAGTATTTTATAATGATTTGTATTTATTTTTTGTACACTAAAAGTTGTGTATAAGCTAAACAGAATAAACTGGTTTCATTTTAAACCTATTCATTTCATTCAAACCTTTGATAGAAAGCGTTTTGTGCTACGTTCTATTAAATGCAATTGCAACCTTAAGCAAACATAAATATTGGATATACGGAACGCGTAATTTTGGCATAAACGTTTATAACAAAGTTTACTATACTTATATGTGTTTAAATCTTTTATTCATTTACTCATCCTTCATAACTTTGCTTTTTTTTTCTAAAAAATAATATGTGAAATAATTAATGAATAAAATGACTATAGTCCCCAAAAGAAAAACATGAAAAAATTTCCATAAAGCTAGTGTTAAACAGACTCGCGCGACCATGGTCATGAATCATACATAAATTTAAAATATATATATGATATTTACAACGGTCCGTCACGTCTAATGAAGGCCGTAATATGTTTTTAACGAAAGAAATGAAAGTACTCGTATTTCCGTTCGGATCTTGTCTATTTTACCAGCTCCGGGCTGTGCCAAATAGGACCATAAACTTTGAGACGAAATATTGTTGCGGCAAGATCAAGAAATAAAACACATTTCGTAACAGGAAATGTTCTTTGCAACTAAAATGAAACGGACAATTTGTGTTAATGTTTAAAAAACTATTCATTCGTAATAGTTTCTTAAACATTAAAAATAATATTCCTTAAATGGCCAGGCCATGGCCAAATTGAATGAGAACAAGTTCTTTTTCTAAAAAATGGAAACCATAATAAACAAAAAAAAAAACAAAAAAATTGAATAGAAATTATGTAGCGATCGAATTTTTTTTTTATTTTTTTAACCTTACGGTTGAAATATATTTATTTTTTTAATATTTAGGGGGCGAAATTCGATATCAACCTCCTATAGGTTAAATCGAAATTAATTGGTACAAAACCAACGTTTCGTCTTTTCCCACTTTTTCAGATATATATTTTTTAATTTACATTTACCCAATTTTGAGTTATATTCTACTAATAAAAAAAGAATAATCAATATTTGATTACACAGTGAAAAGTATTTTTATAAATATTTGTTAACGATACTTTCCATTATCAAATACTACCATTTGCTGTAATGTATGTAAGCAAATGCAGATAATTTATTGTACACTTAATAATCATTACAATTTTGACGTCACAAGGCTAGCTTACGTACATTATGAAGAGAATCGTCACTATGGGTGGACGGTATCGCTTACTCTCATTAAATACCAGGTGAATGTCCTACGTGTAATTTTATAACAAAAAAAAATTCAATATCAAACCCAAGAAACTCAGAAGGGAAGCAAGCTTGTCTTGGCTAGTGGCCAACTGAAATGCTAAAAAGTTTTTCCTCAGGATTGCAAAGAGACTGTAAGTTACAGGCATCTCTTTATGTGCGTGTGTCGTCAAGATACGAGTTAGTGACGTGCCCCAATGCGTTCGTCACCTACTCCATCAGTAGTACAAAGTAGGTCAAAGTTTTTGTACTGTAAGAACAACTTCATCATAATTTGTTTACGTCATTATATTATACTTATTTTTCTACCTTCGTGTAAGAGATATGACAATACTATTCAAGTAGCTCTGGACTGCGTCGGCTAACTTTTTGCATTGTAAGTCTGTCATTAGTTCGATTTCGGGTTTATATAAATTATACACTTTGTATAGTGGTAGGATTTTAGGCGCCTACCTAGCTCCACTCCTATATTTTCAATTTGCCATCGGAACAACGTTACTGTGTACCAACAATCGCTTACGAGAGCTAGAGTATTTTGGGTTAGCAAGCTTCGGCTTAATTGTCACTTAACATAACGAATAATTGAGGATTTCGATTTGGAAATATTCCGTAGATTCGTGTGCCGTTATAATTTAATGGTGAGGGAAAAATTTGGTACTTTTCTGCACCATTAGAGGTATCAACAAACTCCTATGAAATTAAATAAATGGTATCATAACAGTAATTGTCGCTTCTCCGTACATGTTTTAAGTGTTATAGTACCTCTATATTCTTCAAGGATCGCAGGTTTCTGAACGATGTCTTACGTTCTTTAGGCATCGATTTTCTCTCGTTCTCATGATATATATGCCTGTGCGTGCTGTAACTGATTCTGTTTCAAATTTACTTAATAATAATTGAAGACGTAACGAAATTTATCATTGTATTTAATAATAAATTATTAAGAATCTATAAACAATAAAACACTTTTCTTGTTTTAGGCTGTCTATTAAAGTCGTTTTGTAAATATTATTAATTGTAAATGTTTTCATCATTTTGATATGTGGTATATATTTTATTAGTTACATAAGTTAAAAGAAAATAAATTTGTTTAAAAATTTTACGTGAATATTGAATATAATTAAAAACATTTATTGCACACATTAACTAGCACAAAATGTATTTTTTTAAATGAATATTGAATTCTTAATACAAGCTATTGTAGGTTTGTTTTGTCAACATTTTTACACAAATTTAATTTTTGAAAAATATCTTTTTTTAAAAATATTCAAATAATATTTTTTTTTTATATTGGGGAGATAAAAATTTAATATGCTTTAAAATTACTGTATGTTAAATATTAAGCATTAATTAAGCGATAAAAATTTTATTATCTTATAATATTTTTATCGAAGTTCACACGCTAACGTTTATATCAAATCCTCGACTAATAAATTTGAAAGGTTTTTTGACACCAAAATTCGTGTCAATAAAAAAAAATAAACCGTAAATGTAATAACATCAGGGCTTGTTTTTATAGCTGTTATGGGCGACAAGTTTTATCTCTTCGTAGCCTTCCCTTGCCCTTGACTGTCCTTCTTTCAATGCGTTTCCTTGGAATCGAGCGACCTCAGTCATGGAACAAAAGAAATGGGCCAACGTTTCTTTACATATTTGGAATGGAATTTGTATAAGATTTGTATTGTTATGAAAAGACACTGGACTGGAAACATCTTTTATATGATGTCTTTAATTAGTGAAAATTAGTTTCTTTTAGTGTGGTTCATAATCTGGTCATTTATTTAACAGACTTGTGTTATTGTATAAAGAGATATTTTGTATTACAATAGGTTAAATATGATATCAAAACTTAAATGTTACTCGAACATTAAAAATACTTATTATAATTTTGATTATACACAAATATCATTTATTTTCTGTTTTTTTTTTCTACCTATATGTAAATATACAGTAGTAAACTCGGCCATACGGCGTGTAGGGCGCCCTCCCACCAGAAGGACTGACAATTTAGTCAGGACGGCGGGAAGTGGGTGGATGAGGAGAACAGACTGACACAGGCTGATAACGAAACTCGGCCATAATGCATTTGATCAAAATCAAGGCGTAAATTCAAATGTGGCCTACAATACTCACATAAATGGTGTACTTTATGAAATAACATCAGCGAACTCACAGAAAACATTGACAATATAGGATTGATTTGTTAAATTTCGATGTTCGATCGAAATTGCACCTTTCTAAAACTCCAGAATTTTCGTATACTTGTAATATATTTATTTTATATTTCTGAAATATTTAATTTGAATGTTAGAACGGTGCGTTAAATTGAATTTAAAAAGATGTGCAATAAATATATTTGAAAAATTTAATTTTGACATAAACATGTCTAATTTTTTATCAGTAATTGGCTAACACTTGATAACGATCACGCGATGTTAACTTACAATGAGGCTGTAGATGGTTAAGCGTAACAGCCCAGTTTTTTCCGTTTTTATGGTCTATTCTAAGGACATATAGCAAAAACACTATCCTTATTGTCCAATAAATTGTCTTGCTATTTGATAGAAAATAGGTAAATTAAGCCCAGTTGGTTCACATGTGTCTGCTGGAACACAACAATGCTGTTATGGTAGTAGATTAACATTGAGGGTGGTAGCCAGCCAGACGGGCGTGAAAAACCCTTCCACCGTCTAGATTCTACTCGACTTGTGGCCCGGGAAACGAACCCGGACGTCCATTACAAGCAAGCATTACAAAGCAAATGGTATACCACAGAGACAATTATGCATAATTATACGAATAGTATATGATTATCTACAACAAAGTCTTAAATATTATCTGTTGAAATCATTATCTTGAATGTCACAAATAACGTCGTTACTACTTTGGGCCACGACAAATCTGGAACATACCTTACCATTAATTCCATGTCGTAATCTTTTCAATTTCAATAAAAATAATTTAACATAATAATGACTCTTTTTTTCAATTTTTGTAAAAGCCGGCTTTATAAGGAAGTATAATATGTTATCCAATAACCGTGGAGAAGCTCATTCATAAATAGTTGGTTTATTTGGTTGTCAAAGTTGGCATTGTTCCAGCGTAGCAATTTGTTATTTTACTGTCGTATTTACGGTTAATAACAGAAGGAGATCACGAAACATTTTAGTTACATGATACCTACGAGAAATTTCAATTTTTGTTTGTCAACACAACTTAAAGAGATTTAGTTTATTAGTTGCATAAAACATTTGCCGCTTAACCTGCTTGCAACACTGATGTTTAGTAACTTTTGTTTGTTTCAACACAAAAGACCAATTATTAACATTAGATTTATCGACACATTTTTATGGTTTTCTTTTCGTATCTTTAAAAATTTTGTGCATTATTGCATTCATATTTTTCCTGTTTCGCAATAAAATATATAGAACAATTTTGCCAGAGACGGTAAAAAAAATAAAAACACCAAACGCTTATCAGTATACGTAACTTCTTATATAGGGTCGTCCAGTCAAAATGACTGGTACGGTAAATCTATTGTTAATAATTGCTTTTTTTATTAAGTTTGATTACTTATCTATACCTTTTTTCTTCTTTTTAATATCTTCTATTCATCTCGGTGTTTGTTAGCGTACCTCTACACAATACCTATACAGATATATGTAACTGATAAACAACAGGCGGGCAGGGTGACCTTGTTCGCCCTTGAACCGTGATGAAATTGTTCGGCAGCTTACAGGTTTTACGATCGACTTTATTACGCAATCCGGCCGAAATGCATGCGCGCCATTAATTAGTGATGTACAAATTGAGTATTAAGCAATGAGGAAAGACCGTGTAATATTGTAAAAAAAAAACTTTTTTATTTTTATATTTAGATTATTAGGTAAACAAAAAGAAATAAGAATACGGAAGGTAATAATTGTGATGTCAACACCAACGCCGTTAACCACATATTAATATTAGTTTATTAATCGAGTGATTTGATTTGTACAGATAAATAAATGAAGAGAAAAAAAGAAAATTAACGTTGTTTTCGTTCAATAAATTACTATGCATAAGTTTGAGATTCATGGAAATAGTCGCTGAAGTAACTAAATATGATATAGGTGACAAAGTCCTCATACTACTACTAAATCGATTTCGTGCGACTTCCTTTTTTTATTGGTCATTGGCTAAATAAATGATAATGACACTGTAGATGGTAATGCCTGTTCGCCCAGAATATATCTGGCTCTTACATGCATGACCGGAACACAGCAATGCTGTTATGACGGCAAATTGACATTGAAAGTGGTAATTAGCCAGGCGGGTTCGAAAAACCCTAACACCATCCAGACTCCATTAATCCTGTGGCCCGAGAATCGAATCCGGGACCGTGTTACAACGCAAATGATTATACCACTGCCCCCACTGAAGTAGACGAATTCTTTATTAGGTTTTAAAACCGTTATCAGTCGCTTATTCTAACTTGTGTTATAAAACACATATACCACTTTATGTTATTTATAGCATATCACACGAGATCGTATGGTATGCTATAAACTGAGAATCACTGAGATCAGTGCTCTATGGCCTTACTATTTGTTACTAAATTCACTGATATTTGTCTACAATATCCAAAGCTCGCAAATTTTCTGAGAACACTCCCCAGACGATACGTTTACGTGATACACCCGCATCAAAATATCTAAGATTGTTAATCTTAACATGTCCTTGGTGTAATGCCAGTGTGACGATATAAATTCATTTGAGAAATGCCCGTATCTAGTATATATGCCGTGCTGTTTTAAAAACACATACAATTAATAACTATGTTATTGAATTCGAACAAGACTGGATTCAGTGTCAATATTTTTTATTATATAACATTACCAAACCACTATTTGTTACATTACTATAAGTTACATATGCTACCGACAAAAATGCTGTATCACTATTTTGTTAGTGGTGTGTATGTATTATTTATAGATGTATAGGCTGCGGGTACAAAAACACATGTCTACCGTCACGATAAATAAATGACAGTCTTGTATTGAGTGCTCTCATTAAAACATCTCGCTGTCCCGAATATCAGTATAAGCCAGTTAGTACAAATTTTTTTATGATCAAAACAGGTATGTACATATCTAATATATTTTTATAATTAAATTTAACAACTATATATACGAGTGCCTCCCTGGTTCGATTCCAGGGTCACATAATGATACTTTGTATGGTGGTAGTGGTTTATTTGAATTCGTCTAGTTAGTTATTCCCTTCAAATTTAGTCTCGTACTAAAACACTTGGTCACCCAATATCATGCGTCAAATTAGACCAGAGTTAAGCCATTTCCGATGAAAAAAATTTTTACAAAAAACTTTCAATTGTATTCTAACAATTCGGATAGCAATGATGTATTTTTAAAATGTTAAAATGCTGTAAGGATTGGTTGGTCTTTTGTCATAACAAATTAGTTATTGTTTTAATGAAGCAATGTGCAAAGATTCTTCTATTCCAATTCTGTAATTAATCCACTGGGATAATTAAATCCTTTGGTACTAGTACCGAAAAGGAATCTATTCCATTTCACATAAACATCTCAAGTAGCATCTTATCGTTATGGGCAAGCGATTCGGATACCGCCTGGTGATAATCTCTGAAATTTATTATTCTATGAACACATCTGTAAAGATTTAAAATTGAACTTTGAACTTGAACATATGCTTACAGTACGTTATGAGAAAAGTTTTCAGACCATTTTTTTAAAGGCATCTAAAACTTTAAATTGATGTTTATACCATACAAGTAAAATAAAGGGCAATAGTATCAGGAATTATAATTAAAAAAAATATAAATATTTAAACTTCATATTTATAAGAAAGGTTTTACAATATATTTGTTGAAGATTTAATAAAAAATATTTTTTTTTGTTATGCTACATGTTATATGCATAGACAATTTTTGTTTATTAAATTCAAATAATAAATTAGAAATATAGAGGTAACAGTTTAATTCATCCCAATTGGACACTACCCTGCCAAACTTCCGAGGGAATTGGAACAGATTGATAATGAAAATTAACTAGCACTGTCTATTTAAATTACTGTAATATAATACTCACTAGAAGCATACGCAGTCGTACTTTTACGCTTACTTATTGATAAATAATCTATCAGATATAGAAAGAAAGAGAGAGTGAAACAAATAAGGTAACGAAACTAAATATCTCTTCACGTAACGAACTCGATGAGCTGCAAGTATAACTTTCTTCGAATGGAAACGAGTGTGACAAATAAATCATAAACACCTGGCCTTTGCACGCGATCCCAGTTTCATGCTGCGGCCTATAAGGTAAAGATGGCCTTGATGATCGCTAAGCTTCAGATAGTAGACGAATAAGAATATCATAGTGTAAATATAATAATAAAACCCGTGTTATTATTTCTAGAAGAATTTAAAAATAAGTTTTCCACTAGCTCATATCCCTAACTGTTGGAGAAGCGAAGAGAGTTATGTAATAGGTAACCGTTTATCTCAATTCTTGGAATTTAATATATAAAAAGGATAAAACGTGTTCAGTTTTTTTTTTATTTCAACAGTAACTAAATATTACGAACTTCCTTCCCCATAGAGATTATTAGACTTATAAAGTTTTACTAGTACGTTGACCTTCCCCTTAGCAAGTAGTAATAGTTGTCTCCATCAAATTTAGTAGCCTTTTATCACTAAGTAACAGAAAATCCCCCGAAATTCCCTAAGGACTAGTGTAATAACTTTAATAACATCCTCGTGTACTGCGGGAGGCATTTTTTTTTTCATTTATTCTTTTACAGTAGCTACATTCGTGTAGAAATCATTTTTTTATTCGTAAAGTACGGTCAGTAAGAAATGCGGGGGAAAATGGGAAATCAGATATTTGATTCTTAATACATACAGTAGCTATTATGTGCTTTTCATGATACATTAAATCAAGATAGTATTAAAACAATATTACTCAGATTATAGCCAGATTCCCAGCCAGGACAGAAAATCAAGGGTAGTTATTGTGTGCCAATACATTGAGGCCTTGATATTTTTATAACGGACGATTCTATAAGCTAATGAGACTATTTATAATTTGCGATTTTTATAATCTGAGATATAATTGAAGTTCTTAACTTAGAAAAATTAAGTACGTAGAAAAGGAATGGAAGCGTCAAACAGAATTATTATTAATATTTAGCTAATATAATAATGTAACTTGGAAAATCAACTTAAGCTTTGTTAACTTTTTGTAATTTCACATAATCTATATCTTAATCTACTAATCTTTTAATTTAATTTAATCTATTAATCTATATCTTCAAAAATTCTATCATGAGAAACGTGTTATACTTCATTATGTCAGTCTAATATCTACAGTTCACTGTAGATGACTTATAGAACTTAAGGCGACGGAGACCATTCTTTTTTTTCATGGAGAAATCCTGCATTGGATATATTCCCGTTACAGAGACCTAGAAAGAGTTAAGGACTCTTACCATGGAAAACCAGACAATAGTTTAATGTCTTGAGACGGCACGCTTTCGCACACTACTTTAATGGGCAACACAGGTCTAGGTCCTGAATATACTTTTTTTATACTTATTGTATTTTTTTATTTCTTGGATCCTTTCCACATTTTTTATGATGGTTGATAGAAAATAAAAAGAAGAAATACTAGAAAACATCAAATTCGCCTTTGTATCCTTCTATTGAAAGTTATGCAATAAATTCTCACAATAAATGTTAAACAAAAGCAGTTTCGCAAATTCGATAGTATAAAGTATTCTGTCTGATCGGTCTCTGGCTGTCGTGTTCTTTACACTCTATTCGCATTATCAGTTATAGCAGAACAATTGTTATTGAATATTGATTCGAAATTCTTTTTTTTTTATTGCCGCTTTACTTGCGTGGTTTTGAAAGCGACTTATCTGAAACTTGAAAAGGTACAAATTTCATGTACTTTGTATGGATGTATAAATTTGATTTATAATTTACTGAAAATTTTTACAAAAATTTTCTCCGTAAATATACATTATTATCATTTATTAATATTAAAACAAAATCGTGTGCAAATGATTTTAATCTCCTAATCGCTTTTTACAATAACTTGAATTGTGACGTCATCGTTAAAAGCAGAACTAACTATATTTCATCGGTTAATTGTACGTTACAATTCATATGAAAAATAAAGTAGTGTTCAAGGTAAAAAAAAATATATATATAATAAAAGGCGAAAAAATTACTAAACTATAGCGGCCCAAAACGGTCAGAGTCACCACAAGCAGCACCCTTTCATGAGTACATACAAAAGGTGCTGCCATCACCTTCCTCAACTATATTTTAAGAATCTAGTTGTCCCAAAGGTATATAGCTTTCAATGACAATTGATAAAAAGCAAATAAATCGCACGATTAAGGACGGGCTCAACAGAGCGCCAAAATTTTATTTGCGAAAGCAATTTAATTGAGATCGTAAAATTTTCACTTCTTCAAAACGATTTCGTGAAATTATTTCACTTCGCGTTTCACGATGAGTGTTTTCCTGCACTTCGTTTCTTTTAGATTTGATTAATTTTATCCATAAATTTTATGATCTATCTTAATTTTTTTTAAATATAAACAGTTACATGGAAAAGGTTGTACAGAATAATTATCGCTCTTAACAAAATTGAACGCCTTTGTTATATTTTGGCCACACACAAATGCCTGTCCGAAATAAAAGATTTTATCTAAGGCCTTGTATTGTAAAGATTTTAATGAATACGAGTAGTTCCTTTATATTTTGATCACTTGTCCTTTCGTCAATTTGATAATGCAGTGGCTGTTTGTTGAACATTGTTCAGATTCATAACTTTTGTTTTTTTTTTTTATGGAATGTATTATCATATTCTACAATTTTTTTCTTTTTTATTCTACAATTTTTATTGTACAATAATTTATAGTATAGCTTAGTAATTATTTTTAATAATAAAATTAAGGTTACAATTTACACGGTTAGTAGGATTAATATTTATGATTAATATCACACTTTGTCGCTACTTACTTAGATGTTTGGTTATAACTTTTGTTACAGGTAAAAGTTAAATTTTGGATAGTAGGGTATTTTTGACTATATTTAAATATGTATACATATTTTTTTAACTGTCTGCGGGCTAACACTTGTCCTCGATTTAAACCGATGTTCAGTAACAATGACGCCGTAGATGGTGAAGCATGTTCGCAAAGAATATTTCTGACTCTCACATGTATGACTGCTGGAACACAACAATTCTGTTATACATCAGATCGGCCTTAAGAGTGGGTGCTAACCAGGCGACATCGAAAAGCTTCACCACCATATAGACTATAGCCTGGGAATCGAACCCGAGACCTACACGATACAAGGCAAGCGGTCAATGATTACGCTAGTTGGGTAGTCAAAAATTAAAAAATTTATGTATAAAGTATCTCTATTATCTATAATATAAAAAAGATATAAAAGTACATAAAAATATTACGATTTCACCTATTCGAGATTGAAACTGACAGGGGGTAAATCCTAAAATACCCTTAAAAGTTATAAAAAGCTTTACAAAGCATAGTTCATCATAATAGATTTTAAGAAGACGGCACTTTAGAAAGAGATTAAAAAAATGTAAGAAAATTAAAGGAAAAAATAAATAAAAATCAAAATGTAAATGTCCAATATCGAGGCAAGGAATAGTATTCGTAATACGCTCACAAAACGTGACGAAACTTCGGCGTTGGCACGAAAGGAAAAAGGGTCGGACATAATTGAATTAGAGCACGATTGGCTGTCACTTAAATACACGTACGTATCTTAAATTTTAAAGCTGCGAGTTAATACGTTTTTATGTATTTTTAATAATCTTTATAAGCTCTCTATTGTAATAATTAATAAAACTTTTTCGTATTGTAATAAGACTTAAGATAAATGGAATTTAATACAACACAAATTCCGAACATAAATTAACAAGTGCAGAATCAATCGTTCCTACCCTCCCAACCGTTATTGAATAAATGAATAAAAAAGAACTTGATTTTCACATCGAAATATTAATTCTTATTTTTTTGATTAAAGGAATTTTCATCATTAATCAAAATAATGTTTCAAAAGGAGAGATTATAATCATTTTTTTCCATTTTCTACGTTAAGTATTGATTTTTTTAAAACTTTTCTAGACCAAATGCAGGGAAAGCTATTTTTAATAAAAAAAATAAAATCGGACTTTTCTACAAAACGATTCGCATGGATATACATAAAATATTAGTTAGTGAATTAAGCACCCATCTTGTAGACGGCTAAAAAGAAATTAACGAAGCTCTAACTTTTTGTTCAAAAAATCAAATGACTTATTTTTACCTGCCATCTTAGGTTCACAAACCCAACATTTAGCTGATAGGGTTTATTATTATTTTATATAGCAATACTGTGCTCCCGATAAAACAAATTACTTATCATTTAATCAATCAAATACGAACATTTAATTTATAAAAATTTAACAATATCGCCGATAGTTAACTATATATGAAATGAAAATTATCAATACGTAAGTTTCACTGAACCTTATAAGTAAGATAATTATTGAGAGAAACATTAAAAATCGTATTAATTTTCTCGCAATTAGAACTAAACGCGAAACGGGACAGGTAGCTTCGCTTAATGTCCCGCCGACTCTTTTAATGGCCTCGATAAATTTAAAGATGGCCGTTGATAAACCTTTACTAGAGTTTTTGTGTATTTTATATTTATAATAACAAGTTCGAGTGGTTCTATTAAGCTGTATTAAGCAGGATATTTTGTTTGCTTTGAAATCAGGAGAGAAGCAAATCATTTCATCTTGTCAGTTGTATGCTACTCGTATCGCCATACAAATATGTCAATTGCGATTCTTTCTATTTCTTGCGACTTTACTTGTATTGTCTATCTTGTTTAAAATCGTCTTGGTAAATACCATGACAGTACCTATTTACGAAATTTGGAAGGTGACATAGTGGTATTTTAAAGTCAATCTGGGTAGCGACGACTCTCATTATCACCATCTCCCTCATGTCATCCGCCAGCCTTACGGCACTGCTATCTTCCACCGTCATTCATGTGAGAGCCAGAAGTATTCTGGGCAGGCGCTCTACATCTACGGTCTCATTGTCACTTAACATCAAGCGAAGTTAAAGTCCATAGTTAATCGTTTGCCGATAAAAAAAAATGTTTTGCTTCCGAAATAAGATATTTTTAATCAAAATCAAACAAACATTTCCATTCATAGCTGTAAGCAAAACTTCATATAAATTAGACTCCAAATTGTGTATCTACTTCGGAATTAAAGTCGATTTCTATTTCAATTAGATAATTCCGACGAAATCAGCATCGATGAACAATTCTATTTGGTTAATTGATCCGGAATACCGCAGGATATTGCCATACATGTATTAATTGGTCCAATTCGATTCAGGACTACACTATTAGGGAACTGATTCGGTAAGTCGACAGTAAAACTTCTGTATTTGATTGTGTGACGTAGGACTTATTTGTTACAGTTTGTTATTATACTTATACACATATATAATTATATTATATATAAATTAAGTTCGACAATAAATTAATGAAAATAAAATTTGTTACATATAAAAAAATAGAAAACAATTCACAATTCATGTTAAGAAATCTATGCAATCAATAGAGTTCTGTGTTTTTTTATTGTAAAGAATATAATTTTTGTTTCCAATTGTTTGGGTCTTAAATTTTATACAATCTAAATGAATTTAAAAGTTGAATAATATAAACATTAAATGAAATAGCGTGTTTGTAAGCATCATATCTTATACGTAGCATACACGCATTAAGACAAATTATGCAAAAAAGCTTGAAGGTAAATTATCTATGTTACTATTATATCATATGTTACAGCGGCAAATAAGTGGAATGTTTAGAATTATGATTAAACTAATTTAATTACTGGAATAATCGATCATGAGAAGTACTTCATAATTTTAGAAAACAACGTCGATTATTGGCAGGACGTATTACTTAACTAAATGGGCACGCAAACCTAAAAATATATTATCACATCCAGGTATGTGTTATTAACTACAGCACTTACTTCTCAGATCGTCAAATTTACGTAATTACAGACGCTTTATATGGCTACGCAGCTGCCGAGACTTTTACGAATGCGCGAAATCTCATTTTGAATCGTAAAAACTAATACGAGATATATAACTTCGTATTTTCTGCAGGTAAACATAAACACGAAATTCGCACAAATTATATTAAATTATATTCAATTCCATTGTGTAAAATAATGGAGATCTTATAGCGTTTTTTTTTATGAACTCAAACTTACGCGCTTAGTTTTCTTTTTATTAATACTAGAACTATCTAACATAATGTTTTAGAAAAAACTTCTATATAGAACTGAAATCAGATATACTTTTTATTTATCGAAGTAATTAAAATTATCCAGATACTTTAAAAATTGTGAAACGAAATCCAACATCTGTGCTTCCACATTATTAACATTCTGGAAAAAAATAAAGAAACAGAAAAAAAAATAATCTTCAAAGACTTTTCGCATACAAGAAAACAGTTCTTTTGCCGAAGCTGTTCAATACCAATTTAAACGACTGATATAAAAGTTAGACGTGAAAAGAAACATCTTTTTTCGATAGAATTTACTTGCTTCATAATAATGAAATGTTTGCAATATATACCTTGAAATATTCAACAGTTGACACTCTAAATTGAAATTAAGCGATGTAAAAAAAAACGTATTATACATAACGTGTAAATTTATAACAGTTAAACGAAATTTCATGTACATTGCAAAAAACATGATAAAAGCATAAGGTTGAAGCTAAAAGCCTGTGTTGCTTATAATAGTACATTTTAAAAGATTTTACCGCTATGCGCCGGCTTTACGAGGCGGTATGATGAAAACGCCCGTAAAAATCTTTTGATGGAGTAATTTCGTGTCCAGTCAAGAACATGCGAGCTCAAGGATTGTTCCACTCGATAGTATAATTGCAATATCTGTAATGTTTTAATCGTAAATTCGTCGTATAATCTAATTCATAATGCGCTGAGATCTTTTAATGAGGTAACACCCATTTGCAATCTTAAAATTGTAAATACAAACGTACGTATAAGCTAGTTCAAAATTTAGTTCAGCTAGATTTTCATCATGTATCACGTGCGTTTTGTAACGTATATGTGTCGGTAATGAGTTAACACTTGACCCAAATATTACATGATATTAAATGACTCCACTCTATCATTCGTTACGGTAGCGATATCGCAAATGACTCTGATGTTTATGATTGCTGGAACGTTAGTAGCTAGTCAGGTTTTAAAATCGAAACGCTGATCTCCGTGGTAGATGATAAAGTGGTAAGTCACTACCGTTACCTCAGTTTTCGTGTAATTTTAAGCAATAGCATTGTCTATCTATTACATCAACGAAGCTCGCTTTATTCTTTTATGATTAGAAATCGGGGCCTTCTCTCAAAAACAGAGAGTAAACGCTATGATCCATCATTGTGATCAAATACAGTTTTACTAATTTCATTTATCCTCACAAACTATATTTTTAAATATCTGTTTTTACATTGTATTCCAGTAACATACTCAGTGGTGATCGTACGTATCAAGTACGTTCTGGGTATAACTACTTTACTTTTTTTATCGGCAATGAGCTAACTCTTTACATCAACTGACATATGTTAAGTGACAATGAGTCCGTAGATGGTGATGCGTGCTCGCTCAGAATACTCTGGCGTTCTCCTGTATATGTTCGCTGGAACAATACAATCGTATTATAGCTTTAGGTTGACATTGAAGTTTGTAGCTAGCCGGGCATCTTTTACCTTACCGACATCCAAACTTCGTAACTTATACAGAAACAAACTCGGGATCTGTGCGTTACATGGCAAGTGATAAGTAAACCACTGCGCTACGGAAGTAGGTGGACTTAAATAATAAATTTCTGTAGACATTACCTACGGTTTCGTATCGCAGTAATTTACAGTATACGCTACTTTTAGTCAGTATAATTAAACGTTTTCTAGTTTACTATCAGTAATTCTCCTAAGTATAATAAAAATTATAGCATTAGAATTGTTATAGATAATTTTAGCTAGATAAATCCACTTTCTTTAAGCATCATCAGAAGCATTTTAATTAACATAGAGGTATCCCGAGTATTTCTCATCGTAATTTCAAGCATTCAAAACATCGTATATGTTAAGTGGTGTAGCAAGTTCTATATAATATTAAATTAACTTTTACTCAATGATTAAGGTGAACGCTGCAAATATTTCACCTTTAAAATACATATTGTACTAATTACGTGAAATTAAATGAAACTTGTAGGTTTAGGTTATAAAAAGTTAAATTTGAAGTTATGGACAAGTAATAGACTTTAAAGAGCTGATGATAATTTGTGATAGTCCTAATACAATTTTGTAATATTTTAAATGTATCATTATATTGGTATGTCATTATATTAATACATAATCCTATAATTATTTTATAACTATATGGTGAAAAATCACTGAAGAAACTGTTCGAACTATACTTTACGGTTGAATACACAAATGGAAATCTCTTACGTAAACACACGCTTTAATAACACACTATTCCGATAAAGTTTAACTGTACCAAGCCCGAAATGACCAATTGCAAAATTGATTTCAATGTTGTAAATAGACAATTATTTTGTCCCTCAATTCATTTGACGGTATAAATTCTTATATTTTTTCATTCATTCTCCATTACCAGCTTGTGTGAGTCAACTGCTGGACATAGGCCTTCCCCAATACTTTCCACCATATGCGGT
Organism: Pharmacophagus antenor; assembly: GCA_018245475.1. NCBI lineage: Eukaryota > Metazoa > Arthropoda > Insecta > Lepidoptera > Papilionidae > Pharmacophagus > Pharmacophagus antenor. Next base: position 27,321 of record DWQX01000236.1, on the reverse strand, counting down.
CCTCTGGTCTTGTCGTTATATCATTATATTCATAAATTTGAAAATTATTATTAATTTTCTATTTTAATTAATAAAAATTTACCTAATGGCTTCCTTACCGAGACCGCTTGATTGTCTTGTTAATAAATTACGATAAGGTTGGTGTAAAATTATAAATAATAGTATATATCAATCGAATATACCTTTCAAAATGTATACAAACAAAACCAAATTATCGTAACTAACTCGTACTTTCTGGGTAGTATTCCCAACATTACACTCTTCAACAAGGTACAGCACTTGTAGCGATAATAAATATTACCGTGTTTCTTATATTGAACATACCCATGAGAATGAAACAATAATCATGTTCGTCCAATGGGTCACAATACACGGATCCTGTTTCCGAGGTAACTTTGTTGTTCTATTACTAAATACGTAACAGGAAGACATGGTTGGGAGCTTTAAATGTTTTAGTTGCTGAATTTACCTTTATATGTACGATGTCAGTTAAAATTAGTAGTAAAAATTTACATTTTTACTACTAATAAAGAATAAAATTATACATGCTGCACGATATATGTGTATATAATGGATTTTTACAATATTACCTACCTTAATTAAATAGTTAAAAAAATTAGATGAATGCGTTTCTTATGTTCATTAAGGAGGAAAAGCTTCTATCACAGGGCATATTTTATCGTCTAAACAGTACTTGGAAAAGTATGTCCTGAAATATATCCAGTACAATGATATTTTTTAATTAAATTTTGACCTTAATTTCACACGAAATTAAGTGACTATAAACTATAGAAGGTGAAACGAAAAAAGCAGAACACACTAAAGCAATTATGGCGGCATATTGACGCTGAGCCGAAGTTCGGTCGGCGACGGAGGGGAATAGGGGAGATTTATCTTCCCAAAGAGGCTGCACGGTATGGCTGACGCTTGCGGGGTCGCGGAAGTGTGCGCAAGCGTTCCCGTGACCCCGCCGTAAAGGGACAAGGATCGAACATCGAGGTTCTTTTAGTCCGACTTCACCTGTCTTTACCCCATCAAGAGCAGGTATGCGAAGGAAAAGACAAAAAAAAAGAAAAGAAAAAAGGGACATACATTTAACAGCAGAAATCGAGACCTGCTGTAAACCGAATATCTTTCGAAACATGATTTGACTAATGTGAAAGTCGACTTTTATAAAGGAATTATATACGAAAAAATTTTATTACGTAGCTATAAAGAGAAAATTTCACGGGCTGACCTTGCCCGCCCTTGACTCGTGATAAAAGAAGCCTACGGATAGTACCACAACAGGTTTTATGGGCAATTTATTTAACGGCTGTAGGAAAAGTGCACATTTTGTAGATCCACTGTGTTAGGGAATAATGATACTAAATTGAACTCATGAAAAGAAGAATTTAGTTTGATTTTAAGTTAAACAATTAATTACACGTGTACCGATGGTATGAACAAATGTTTCAGTTGAATGTTAATTATAACTTAAAAGAGGTAACGTGTAATTTCGTTCATCAAACTTTCTTCCTGAGCTCGAAACTCATGTTAAAATACAGAAACTTTATTTAAATTGAGATTTCGTAAACAGGTTTGATGTTCTCAGATTCTTGGGGTGATAAATGAAATTAAATTCGATTAACAAAACTGTCTCTAATCCATTTGTTATTCTAATAATAAAAAGTTTATTTATATAATGATGTTGAAATATTAATTTAAATTTCTCGCTGCAAGAGTAATGAGAGGTGATATATTTTACAAACACAATTTATTTTATTCCAAATATTATTTTAAATAAATAAAATACTATTAATAAAATGTTATTGTTATATTATTATAAATGTTTCACTGCAACGGTAATGAGTGGCAATTTATTGTACAAATACAATTTGAACTGTGAATTGAAAAAAAAAATCTGAAATATTCACAAATAAACGTAATATGATTACAAGACTTGATTTGACTTTGTCATTTGCCGAAGCAGAAAAGGTTCGGGTCAAATTAAATAAGAGGTTGACGAGATTCAAGATTTTTGCGCGGAGTATTTCTTTAGAATAAGTCTGCTTCATAGTGGGTCTGTTAAACACCTTTAACTAAATTGATTTTATACGATAAATCGAAATTATTTTATATCGAGAGATTAAATAATAATTTGAATTGAACTGAAATAAAAATTTATGAGGAGTTTCGTAAACCCAATATTCATAATGAATATATTATAGATCGAATGTAGTTTTTTGATCGTCATAAATGACACTTTCAAGTGAATGTGACGTTAATCGTAAGGATTTTTCGTTCGTTCTTGATACGTGTGAGTGTAGCAGACTGAAACAATGTCAAAATAATTTGTAGTTCTAAGATTTCTGTTTAGAAGAATAAATCTAAATCTATTTATTTAAATCTATCAAGTACTAATATGGCATTCTTATATTAAGAAAATATTTTTGAAGCATTCGTCTATCTATATATATATATACATAACACATTACAATAATTTTATATATATAAAATTATTGTAATGTGTTATTTATAAATAAAATTACAATTTCATTAATAATAATCTATAAATTGTCGTCTTACATTATAACTTTACGATCTCCGCTGGGTTTCCTTATTATGGAATATCTTCATTATTTTCCTCTCATTACATTTGTCATGTACACGAAGGGACGAAACCGTTGCTTACGTTCTCTATTTTTTCCGAGGGGCCTTACCATAACTCATATTTGTATGCAAATGCGATAGTATTCGGGAACAATGTGCGAACTTCAAGCGAAAGTAAGATGAATTATTACAAATATTCAACCCACAACACAAGTGCCAACCACGTCCCGTGCAGAGTGCGTAATTCGTATTCTACTAAAAGAAAAAAAAACTTTGTGTGCGTTCTTAGAATTTGAATGTGAGCTTGTTTATTCGGCCGACATTATTGGAATGTATTTTAAAAATATCTTTTAGATGCAACGGGAAAATAATTAATTTTTACCCGCATCCTCTAAGCGTGTTGATAATTTATGAATAGGTGTAAATGCCTTCGTGGCGCAGTTGTTTACTGCTTGTCCTGTAACTTGAGGGTTCCAAATTCGATTTTCTGACTGCGCTGGTAATTAAGTTTGGATAGCGGCAAGGTTTTTTAAAGCCGCCTGCCTAGCTACCAAGCTTGAAGTGCCACTATAACAATTTTCCAAGGTTCCGTCAGCCTCTACATAAGAGCCAGTGTGTTCACGCACGTTTTATCATCTACGACCTCATTGTCACTCAACATCATGTGTAAATTGCAATCAAGTACAGCTCATTGTCGATAAGAAAAAGAAATCCATTTGATAGGTTAACATCATCTGATAATTCCCTATAAACGTTTAATAAAACCGGACCGTAAATGCTGTCGTCGCTCTATTCCTAGTAAGATTTGATTACCAGTTGAGGGCGAGCAAGGTCACTGGCCGCCTTTTGTATCTCTGTTTAACAATTTACAGGAGGTAAATAACGAGCGACGATGGCAACGTAGACTTGGTTGTTATAAAAACGGACCGTAATTTTCGTACCCGGTGAATGATTAAATAAATTCAATCAACAGATAAGGTAATAAAAAGCATTAACCTACCCATGGTCATGCCAGCTGTGGTACAACGCAAGTATATAAGCTCGTCTTAGCCTACCAAATAAACAACTTAGTGATTGAGACAACACTTTTATAGGAAGAAACTTTTATCAGTAGCAGTAGTAGCACCTAACACTAGTCCTCAATTTCACGTGATGTTAAGTGTTAATTAGGACCTAGATGGTGAAGCATGCCCATCTAGAGTACACTTATTATTACATGTACAGCTGACGTAACACTGCAACGCTGTTACGCTGGCATGTTGACATTGAGGCTAAATAGCTAGACAGGGTAGTTTAACAAAATTTTATCACTATCCACTCTCCACTACCTATGTCGCCTCGGAATCGAATCCGGGACCTGCATTCTACAAGACTTTTGGTAAACCACTGCCCCACTGAAGCGTTGAAAAAGTAAAACAAACATATTATAGTACATCTTTCATATATTAATGTATTTGGTTCAGAAAACCCAAAATTTGAATTGTATTGAAAGCCTTTTTCATTGCGCTGCTAAACATAAATGCACTCTTTCATCATTTATCTTGAGCACCGATACCACCAACCGTGCCGAGTTTAGTTTCAATGAAGTACTAATTACTTTAGAATAGAAAATAAACCAAGAAATAAAGAGACATAAAATGTAAATTGTCTTAATTGAACTGCTAAGGTGTGTCACGTAGAGTGATTGATTTTGTTTAGGCGATGAATTCTTTATTTACTGCTTCTAATTCAAAATACAATTAATTAATACAATTAATTCATTCCTACATTTCGTCTTTTTATTAGATTTAATGCTAACAAATCATTATATGCAACAATATATACAAAGAGAGTAAGACTTTTTGCTTTAGTTACGAAACTTATTTTAAAATGTAAATACAAAAACGAAGAAGAGTTAGAAAAATATATAGATGGATAAAACAAAAGAAAAAAAAGAAATTAAGTAATAAAAAAAAAATAACAATTTAGCTACCAGTAGGTACACAGTTACACCAAGTGCACTCCTGACTCGTAAAAGTGCCGACCAATACACATGACTGACAAGAAGTACGTTCCAAAAGTTACAATCTCGTCACAAAAGTTCTGTGATTAATGTCAGAGTAGGGCATATAGAATTACATAAATGAAATAAATGGCCGAGTGCGTGTCGGACTCGCACGGCGAAGGGTTTCGTACCATAAACGCCTATAAAGTTACGTGTCGTGTGTTATTTTATTTTTATTTGTTGCTGTTGTGACAAAAAATATACATATTCTATGAAAATTTTAACTTTCTAATTATCACGATTCATGAGATAGAGCCCGCTGACATACAGACAGACAGATGACAGACAGACGCACGGCGAAATCTCAGTAAAAGGGTTATGATAGTCAACTTTTGGTACTGAACTTTAAATAAACAATTACAATATTAACATGATACAATTGACTGTGGTAATCGTTTTAAAACAAGTCTATAGTTTACATTAAACAATATTGTTTGAAAACTTTCTTGATATTAAACAAGATACATCACTGACGTGCCCGAGAAATTATCGATATCCTCTTATATTTTCGATAGATTTATAATAAAATATACATTTTCCGCCGCTAATGTTTAGTCGTAAGGCTGTCTTAACAATTTGGGAAATAATTTAATCATTCCACTCCAACGTTCAGACACTTACGTAGACGAGGCGAAGTTGATTACTCCGAAACTAAAAACGTTATCGTCCTGAAATATGAACAGGAGTAATAAACGAAAAAAATTCTTTGAAACCTTAGAAGAATCAACTTTTATTTATTTATAGTTTACCGTTTATATAATTTTTGGTCTCGAATACATCTCCTACGCCTTGAAAAGAAATCTAATTAGTATGACATCTGAAAAATATTAGGTTTATTTTATTTGTGTTTGAGTTATTTTAGGTTCAACGAGTAATATATTATTAAATTCAAGGCAAAATTAGGCACACATAAAACATTATAAAACTCAAAACTGCCATTTATGTAGTCCGGCATCCGAACCATGTAATAAGACAGGGATAGTTAGTTAGGGTCTTACAGATAAAGTACTTACACGCTTATTCTTTATTTGTATAGAGTTTATAATTGAATGAATAATCTTGTTTCAGATCTTCAAATGATTAAAAAGTGTTCCAATATACAAATAACGCACGATACAGTTCCAATAATCTCATATTATATGAAATGAAATGGATGACATGCGAGATAAGATATTCGTAAATCATGCAACGTCAAAGCTCTCTTTAAGAACTTTTGTTGAAACGAGTTTTATCCAGTCGTAATCTTTCCTTTTGTTCTTGCATGACCTTCTTTCGGTTCGAGTATGCTTCGACGTTGACAAACGAATTGTACCTCCTTTGAAGTTGCTCACATGTGACCTTAAGTAATACTTACTCGTGTTCAAAAGTTAAATGGAAACAACATAAGTGACGTGTTCATTGAAAATGACATAATTCGAAGTGTCATCCATTTTTTTTTAAATGAAGACATTGACATAGTAATCATAAGAATAAAAGATTGGTAAGAATAGAAAAATAGTTATAACAATAACGTCAAGTTATTTAGAAATCTCACCTCAACGTGCAAAATATTGTCTCGTTACCCCAGTGTAGAGACAATATTTGAAATATTTCACTAGATACTTGGAAGTGAATTCAATGCAATTCAATCATTTCTCGGACTTTTTATACGTAACATAAGCAATCAAACGGGCAGCTCTCGTGTTAAACTTTTCTTTTATCTTTTGAAACTAATTATAGAATATTTTTTGAAATGCTTGTAGCGTAATTGTAATAACAAATATTACCAACAAACTAAGTTACTCTAGTGAACAATATAACAAATATCAAATATCTACTTATAAATACAAAATTTTGTTTTATTTCACTGACATACACACACGGTCTAAACTACTGATTCTAGTAACATAAAATTCGTTGGGTATGTTCTTTGTGATATGTGCGTAACCTCTAAGGAACGAGAAGGGTTTTCCGATATTTCATCCCTAAGGGGGAGCAAAAGGGTATCTGGAAAGTTATTACCCACACTGAAGGTGAATTAATCATAATATTAAAAAAAAAAAATTAACAGACCTAGAGAAGCAGGTGAGTGACGGCTATTCCTTTATACATATAAGTGTAGTCTACAGAAAGATACATACTACAATAATTTTTCGACACTAATATTTTCGCTTTTAATTGCCCATGTTCATATTGCAAATAAATTTTAATTTAAAAGTAATATCTGATTCTCATCATTTTTGATATTTATTGCCTCTATCACAATTAAGTTAATAAAAACGGTTGATATAACTTCAACAGATGGGGTTTGCATCGAGAACAACCGATGTAATGTCGATAAAATCAGTGAAATAAAACGTTGCGATTCGAGACGAGATTCTGTTCGCAGACAATTCTCACTATCGTACATCCCAGAACAAATCCGATTGAAAACAAATCTATATGTATTTTTTTATTTTGCACTATTATTTATTTTGTTTTGCACTATAATTTTTATAGTCTTATTCGAAAACGAAAATGTCTCTATGAATAATTGAGAAGATAAGAAGAAACTTTGATTTTTTTTTATATTATCAAATATGATTTTAACAGGAGAAACATTTTAAATTTATATCTGATTTTGTCTTAATTGATCCATTTTTTGCAATCTTGATAAATTTCTAATCATGATCGATAAGTATATTATACGTAAAATGTTACATAAGAAACCGATGATGTCAGGGCTACGTTATAAATTCGATCCTGTCTAATTTAGCAGCTGGTAATCAACACCTACTCATTTGCAGATAGAAAAAAAATATTTAGAAGCCGTTAATGTGTAGAAAAAAAATTGCTCCTCAAAAGATTTACAATGTCTACTTTTTTCATTGCCCCGGTGGCGTAATGCTTGTATAGAGAGATCTCGAGTTCCATTCCGGTAACACATGAGTAATTGAGTCTGAATGGTGGTAAGGTATTTTCGAATCCGCCCGGCTGGCAATGTAATCCTGCCGCCATAAAGCGTTGCTGTGATCCAGTAATCATACTTATGAGAACCAGAGTAATCTAGGCGAGCACGCTTCACTACTTTATTATATAACATCTAGTCATACATGCGGCCCCACATATATTCGTGGAAGTACACTTGTAGAGGTATTTGCTGAGTTTGCACAGTACGTGATACCTATGACGCATGCTGCGTAAGTGTGAAACAAGATGTAAGCCTAGATAGAGATCAGTAAGTTAAGTTAAACTGTAAGAGACCGACGTCCGCAAATGCAATTCTGTATGGACGTCTCATTAGTTAGTTAAGTTAGATGGACGGAAATAGTCAGTCTGTACATACATTTCCGTCGGCCGTAATTAAATTTAGTTTTTAAACAGCTCTCCAAGCCTCCCAGAAACCGGACAATCTACTTATTATAATTATTAATAATTATTCTCTATTTTAGCAACGTTTTGATTAATAACGCGACTTAGTTTTTTCTTGTTGTGAATGCTTCTTCTTTCCGTAGTTTGGGGATCACCATGGCAATCTTTACCTCACAGGGTGCAAACACGAAAACGGGATCGCGTGTTTACGTGAAATAATAACTGAACTTCTCAATTGCCAGGTATATTTATTTTATAAATCTTTAATTTTTTTTGGATACATTAAATGGCGATATACAACAAAAAGAAATCTATAGGTACAATCCTTTGATAAACGTTAGATCTGCAATAACGAGTACAGTGACATCTATCAAAAAAAAATAGTTTTAAGACCTACGAAATGTTCTGGATCGTGCGTGTAAGAAATGCTTTCATGTTACGGAAACTCTCCCAGAGGGCGGTATTAATTGTTGCAAAAAAAATGCAACGCCATCTTATGTAATTTTTAAAAAAAAAATTATCAGGATTGAAATTCATGTATAATTTATGTTCATGACCCTATAGTTAATTTAAACTAAAAATTAAAATATTATTTAATGACCCAATGAAGAAAAATATTTATAAGTTATTCTTATATTAATGTGGTTTATCGACACAAATTCGAGCCTTTTCATGATAAATTAGTGTACAATATATCGTATAATATTCGGAACGGATAAATTTGTATTTTGTAACCTTTCACCTTTTTTAATAATCCACAGCAATATTTTGATTTTCGCATAAAGTTTTGTCGTTTGTTTTTAATAAATTAAAGATCCTCCATAATCGTTAACGTAAAGTTAAATATAGGCTGTTAGTCTTCAGAAATAAAACGCGATATGAAATAAAATATTTGCATTACATTTATTTACATAATCTCCCATTACACATAAATTAATAGCTAGACGTACAGTACGAAAATATTTGTACATATATTTCATCGTAAGTAATACTATGATAATAAGTACAGAATAATAATACATATTACACATGTTTTGTACATTTTTTAACAACATAATGTGCAGTTTATTTTTATATAACATTAATTAGTCGAAACATTTTCTTTTAAAATTATTCTTTGGTATGTATTAATACATAACTACGCTTTAATTTTAAAATAGGTGCTTTAATTATAGGTTTTAAAATTTCTTTCTTACAAATTGATTTCAAACGCAGAGGCGGCGCAAAGTTAATGACAATAATAAAACTAGTATATCCCGAGCAGCATGATCTTGTCATTATGTTGAGGTTTTATGTCAAGAAAACCTAACATATTACTAACATACAACTAAAAAGATACAAACACCTAACGGTAACGAAATTTGCAAACCTTAGGTTCCTAAATGCCTGTTTAATTAGGCAATAAAATAAATGCATAACATATCAGTAATTTATGTTATTAGTTGAGATTTTGAAAAAAAAAATTAAGATCGGCAGTTTGTTTATGAATCATCGTTGTTAAATCGAAGTTATTTTACAATATTATAATTGATTTTCACATCAATATTAATACTCAAAATATTTTTTAGATACTCTTTCAAATATTATAATAAATCAAAACAACTAATATACATATTTCGATAAATTTACTAGATATTTATAAATTTCTTAATTCCGATGCGGTTGAAATTTATTGTACCGTAAAAATATCGACAGCGCTATTGTAACGAAATATTTCTATTAATGAGCTTATATACCGACATTCTTGAAAATTAAATGAATATTACAAGAACAAGAGTACATGCTAATAGGTTTATTCCTCACATTACACTATTCATGAACCAGTTTGAAAGTTCGCATATGTTTATAATATACATATGTGTAGACAAAATTACATAATAATACATGTTATAGTAAAGCTATTATTATATAAATACTACCTAATAGAAGCCTTAAATACCATAAAAGCATATTTGGCAAGACGCATAAGACTTCAAACATTTGCATCGAAGTGTTCTAAGCGCAAAGTTGATGATATACTCATTTGAACGAATTTATTTGTGTCTAGAACTTTCGAAACGTTACGATTATAATATTTACTTGATCTTAAACATAAATTCAACAACAATTAACTCTACTTTCAACTTATGAGGTCTTATAAATCCGAGGCGCGCAAGAAAGAAATGTCTCTCTTTCTCTTTCTTTATACTGTCGTCATATTAAGTCGTTACATTACATATATCGAAAAGTACTTATGAAAAATTTAAAAATTTAGGGGTTTAGGGTACAAAATATACAGCAGAACGTAATTTGTATTAACATACTCTATAAACAGCTAATGAAAGTCAATGATTAATTTGATGTTAAATATCAATTTTTTTTTTCAAAAAATAAATTGAATTTTAATAAAAATATGAACATCGATGTTTTTGATTTTCATTCCCTTAATTTTGAATTTCTTTTAAAATATTAAAGAATGAACTTTTATTAAAAAAATATATTTTTTTATATTAAACTTTGGACGAAGACATTCTCTTTCTTATGAAAATAGATAAATCAAAATTAGAAAAAATGTTAAGAGAAATTAACGACTTAAAAATGTATGTATGCTTTTTACTTTCCCGTTTCCATGGTTCAAAATTATTTAAAAAACAAAATATTGACTTCTGGAGAATACTCATTCAAACAACAAAGTTTTTTTTTTTAAATATATTTAAAGGCCTTGTCGTTTGTTATCAAAGTTGGAACTCTCAGTATGCGAGATTAATTTTTTTTTTAAATAGAACAAAATAATTATACGCATTAAGTTTTCGGTTAATACACTCTTGGTTCGATTGACATTTTGTGCCTAACCTTTCCGGACGTATTGCTTTGGGGAACTCCAACCTATAAAATCCAAACTAATAAAGTTAATAAATACTTATCACGCACTCTACTACGACCCCAAGATCACTACAAATGAAACCGAAACCTTTATTTTTACAATACACAGTAATGCATTGCCGGCACAGTTACTGAAAGCTACGAAAAGATATACTATTATAGCCATTCAGTATGTGCACACTTTCCTCCTAAACACATTCGCTGCACGAGATTTTTAGTGGAATAGATGTGCCAACAGGTTGTTCTAATTTGTATGAAGACTTTTATTAACCTTATATAAAATATGATACAAAGTTCCAGCATGCATTATATGTAGCACTAATGTAACGAGATTTTTTATATTAATATTATATTACCGGTCATAAAATAAATGCCGGATATATCCGGCAATCGTACAGAAACTGTTCATGCTAATAAACTTATATTCATGACACATACAGATAAGGTTATATTACTTAATTATGCCATCTATTGACGCAATTTATTTACAGCCCGATTCTTTTATTATTTACAGTTTAAAAATGAAGTTTGTCAGCAAAAATGTTTAGTAAAACATGTAATAACTTTTATTTAATAAATATGATTATCTTTTACGCGCAGCTAAGTATTTAAAACATAAATTAAAAGAATGACTTCAAAAACTATTGACTTAACTGCGCACAATGATAACTTAACACTTATTTTGTTATAGAACTATTAATATTAACTTGAAATTTTAATTATAGATGTTTATTTTTATTTTTAACTCTCTAGGTGGACTAAAATATCTCTGCCGTCAAACCGTAGTGTCCAAGATTGTAGTTTTCGATCTGAAGGATGATGTAGCTACAGAAATTACTAGGGTTATCAATATGTACAGAATATACTTACTACGTATCGACTATCTCCTTTCTAGGTAAGTACTATCGTGGCATATATCTGCCGTCAACCCATAGTGTTCAAATATTTTAGTTTTTTATCTGAAGGATGATGTAGCTAGTAGTGTACTAATTAATTACCGACTACTTCTCTTCTATTTAAATACTACGTGGCGTATATATCTATCGTCATAGTGTCCAAAGAGTGTGTGGTTTTCAATGTGAAGCGTTTTAGTTATGAAATTAACTTAATTAACATTTTATGTATCAATGCAACACTCACAATATAAGATTGTGTAAACATCTTAACAAGCTTATAGCCATACATATGACTAGGAGAACCTCTCATTCATTTCATCACTCAATGAAAAGAACAAAATCTAATATAATTTTAGGTGATGATTTTTATTCCTTCGTTTGTACATACAATACTGGTGTCAGTGGCTATATGGTCTAATCAAATATTATTTCTAATTAAAACGATTCCGTTACAATGCCCATTCCTTTCCCGTGTTGTAGTGTGCGCGCGTGTGAGTGTGAGGTTATATGTGTGTGTGTATGTGTTTGTTACAGCATAACGTCATCAGCGGGCACATAGGCGGGCATCCGCTGTCAGTCCCTTGATGAGATCAGCACAAGAAGCTGGGTGCGGCGGTTGTCGGGCTGCGGCCGCGATATGCTGCTGCTCCTTGTGCGATTTAGGACCTGGAATATAATATAAATCCCGACTAAACTTCAAGTTTGATATGGATTGACAAACTAGTGAAGGTCGCTGGGAATCGATGAATGCATTTAGCATTCTACCGATGGTGCTAAAAATCGGTACGGAAGGTCGTTGTTCAGCATTGGGATATAGTTATAATAATGATAAAACTTTGTGTAGCTTCCACAATATTTGTTTTCCAGCTGGTCGCATTATATAGTAAAATATGCCATAAGCAATAGATAGAAAAATATGAAACACAGTAACGACTACACATTATTTTTAAATTTAAAACATTGCTCAAATATTGCTATATAAAACAATTAATACAAACTAAATCCGGAAGTAACATAAAAATACACATATTAAAAAATCGTTTTGTCAATTTTAGATGCCTACGTATGATAATTCAATACGCAGCAAAGGTTCCTTAAGGAGACGGTACCGCCCCGTAGTAGGCATTTGAGATTTTCGTCACTACGTGAGCAAGTCCAGAGGTAAATGGGTGTGCTTCAAGGAGGTGATCACGGTGTACGTACAAAATAAAAAATACTAAAATTAGAATTTTTTTCTTCCCTAAAAGGCGGCACTCTATAAAAGATCGGGAACTTATGATATATAGCAATATTATTTTTATTTAGACGACAACACTCACCGTCGCTACCGAATGCGACCGTCGCGCGTGTGTCGAGCTGAGGAGATCAGAGTTTGCGGTGGAATCGGAACGTGATCTCAGCGTGCCGCGCGCGTGACGCTTGTGGGTCTTGCCGCACCAGAGCCAACGGTAAGGCGGGACCCGTCTGGAAAGTATAGTGAATGGTTTAGACAACTTCGTTGTTGTAATTCATTATAATTTGTTGATTCAAGCGTTACCTTGCGGAACTCGATGACAATAAAAGCAAAATTAATTTGATAATTGTCGATATCGGACGGTTGAACATGTAACATCTGCTTAGAATGCCATGTGTAGTAGCGGAACGCGTCGAGATTGTATTGTTTTGTAAAAAAGATACTAAGATATTTGTAAAGAAATACACAAATACTAATAACTACATTTGAGTTAGCCAAATATTACATTTAATTAATTGGCTATAAAATATATAATTTAATAACGCTTATAAATATTTTATTACCTCAGACTGGTATAAATATGCGGTGAAAACATGCAGCATATCAACGGGTTAGCCGCGGAGTTCAATGGCGCCAGGCTCTGGATGAGGGTGGCTATCGCTAGATTGGTCTGCGTCGGCGGTATGTGGTTGTAGACTTGCAGTAGGTCGAAAACGATGTACGGCGACCAGCATAGCACGAACACTGTTAAATGGTATAAATCCACAATCAAACCAATATTCTTCATGTTTTTATGCTGCCATCTTCTTGTGAAGATCGGCGCTCATTGCGACAATTTGTATTTTTGAACTTTTGACTGACTCCGTGGCGCAGTAGTTTACCCGCTTGCCTTGTAACGCGTAGAAACTGTGCCACAGGAGTTGTAGAGTCTAGATAGTGGTAAGATTTTTCAAACCCGCCTGGCTATTTCTCACCCTCAATGTCAATCTAATGCTATAACAGCACTGCTGTGTTTCGGTAGTCGTACACATATGAGAGCCGATGCATTCTAAGCGGAACACGCTTCATATTCTACGGCATCATTGTCACTTAAGAACAGATCGAATCGAAGTCAATTGTTAGCCCATAACTGATAAAAAAAAAACACCGCGCATCGTACGGGGTACGTTATACATAACGGGTACTCTTGTCAAACCGTTAGCGTTAGTTTTCTAGCCTCGATATTCTCCTACGTCCTACGCTTTGTTTTCCTTAAATCTCGCCTTGTGTAATGAGCTGGAGTGATTCATATTTTGAGTTTCTTATAATATCACATACGTAATTTACACAAACACATACACATTTATACAAATTAAGCTACCAAGGATTATTTTAAGTTAAAAATTTAACGCAAGACCGTCGATACTCCACTTATTTATGTGACCTCCGAGGCCGCCGACCGGGAACTCATTGTTACAAGACATGGTAAACGACTATGTATTCGTGAGACTTGTGTCCAACAGTGGTTGTACATTGGCTGGTGATAAGGACGATGACGCTACACAGATAATGTAGTTAAGCTAAATAAAAAAGAATTAAATCATCGCCTGACTTACCTTTAAATTAAAATTTAATATTTACGTTAAAAAACTTATACCTAGAAAAAAAACTTCCTTAAACTTTTATAAATTAGTGAACTAAAAAAATACGGAATATAAAGTATTATAGCAATATCAAACTGCCATCATTTGATTTTACTTTTTTTAAATATTTTGTTTTTTAGTTTCGAATTTTAAATTATTGGAGATAATTTAGAAACGTCTAATTTGTATGTAACGTATAATGTAATAAATAAAACATAAAAGATTTTCACGAACGTTAGACGTGATAAATATTTCACAGATTACCACTGAGAGTTATAAATGTCGGAAATAAATTTCTGTTCCGATGTACCGAACGAAACGAAATGCAAGAAAAATATCATAAAAAGTTTACGACTCCTACAAAATACGAAACTAAATATAAGTTAAATAACATGACAGGAAGTGAAACGTAATGTTGATCTAAAAATACTCTGTTCATGAACCGAAATAAGGTCGAGAGTTATTCATATAAAAATAAGAATGTTGCACACGTCTATATATATTTTCCACTAGTCTGCTTCATCATTAAATAAACTTTTTAATAAATCATAAAAAGGAGTTGATAGTTAAAATATGCGAGTATTTCATCTTTACTGGTGGAAAAATACGCCATTAAAAATAATTTAAGTGGGAAATGATTTACGGTATTCCAAAAATAAATTATTTACAACCTTCAACAAGTTATTCTGCATGCTATAAGTCTAATCATGATATTTCTTATACTCAAGAGAAAGTTTATCTGATATTTATTACCTGATAATATGTATGTTTCTAAGTGTTCGACTCGAAGGCAAATTATAAATTGTTTTGAAGTTAAGGTAAAAACATGATATGACAATAAATAAATAAAAAGTAACTCTGAAAAAAAATTTAAATCTAAAAACTAAGAATTAATAATGTAGAGGGGTTAAAATGATGAGAATATAATCGAAATAGTGTCTCTTACCGAACACAATGACGAAAGTCATTTTGACACTTTTAATCTTCGCCCTTGGTATTAGGCCACGGGAACTCGCGCGTCTTGAATCCGGATCACTTTCGACTTGTCCTAAACAAAAAAAAAACAACTAAGTCACTGATTTTTTTAAAAGGATAAACTCATAAAAGATCCTATTAAGTATTTGGCAGATTATATTTTTTTCACCTTACTGCGTAAATATGAGGTCTAAATATTGCATTACATTTAATAAATCACATTAAAATGCATGATACGGTTTGCTCTTAAAATAAAGTTAAATAAAAATTACAAAAGCAAATATAGTTTTGACACCAATATTGAAATAATAAGCACGACCGATTTATTTTTTATTTTTTTTTTATTTTTATGGTAAACTCGATAATAATCTTTGAATAGCACAACCGAAGTATTATATTTAAATTTGATGTTCGGTAGTTATGCTGCCTTAGTCAAATACTTAATATAGACATTTTAAAGTTAAATCGTCCCTGTATTTTGGTCGGAGGATGTAATATAAGCAACACTTACCGTTCCTCAGAGTCTTCGTTCTGCGAGAATTGACGGGCGGACTCATCACGACAGCTTTACTCTTCGTCCAGATAGTCAAAACGATGACGGCGTAGCAAGCCGCTATCGCCAGGGCGGGCAACACAAATATCATCACTGACACCAAAGACATCCAAATCTGCCACCTCCGAGGCGTACCTAAATCTATCCAACACTGCAGTTGTCCTATAAAAATACAACACTAAAACAACCACAGTAACAGATTTCAATAATGAAAATAATATTTGTTTCCCTAAAGTTATGTACTTATAATTCCTTTTATCGTTTCTGAACTAAGACTCGACGTCGATTACACCCGATGTTAAGTGACAATGAGACCTTAGATATTAAAGCGTGTTCGCTCAAAATATTTCTGGCTATCACAAAATTTAATTGCATACATAATTTATGTACATAAATATTAGTTTATATAAAATATTATTAAGTAATTATACAATATTATATATCATTTAATATTAATATACACATACTATGTATCGAGCTACCAGTTAAAATTAAAACCTTATAGGTATATACATTTTTAAAAAGTAAGCTAGAGCAATACATAATTACCAATCGTAAGCACGACCCGAGTATAAGCGTAGCCACTTACTTCTACACATAATTTAATACGGGCATAAAAATGTTTTGAACATAGTCATTATAATAAAATTTAAAAACTATTTAAGCATAAGCAAAATGTTAATTTATTTTGTTATTATCATGTATCACATAATAAAATGCTGAAATACCATAAAATGTCCTTAAACTTTTTTATATTCGATCTGTTATTAAGAAAAATCAAAGAAATAATAAAGTGCCTAATTTTATGTTAGCAATATATTCATATTTGCACTTTACAGACTTTTATTTTTGGTTGTTTAAAATTCTTTCTATTTGATAACTTCATATTGCCCTTGAAAAATGTAATACACCTATAAAACAAATTCTAAATACCTTGAACTTCTTTCACTTCATATAAAATCAGTAGGGGTATAGAGAAAATTATGCTTATGAGCCAGGCAGACACAATGAGACCTCTCGCACGATTCCCTGTAATGAAATAAACAAATAAGAACATCATAGGCCATTGTCAAAGCCAGACAAATTCTATTTACCATCTCTTGATTTTGCAAACTCCATTGCAAACTACAAGTAAAACCTTTTCATAATAGAGTTCCAGTTTTACAATAAGAGATCCCGCTTATTATTTAAGATTATACCTAATCGAGGCTTTATTTGGGTAATAAAATTACCAAGTAATTAAATCATAAAACTTGCTTAATTTTATACTGATTTTGCATTCGTGAACTACAATTATAAGATTATTAAAAAGCCATAAGGATGTTTTCTTTCCAAACTACCCATCAGTTCAAAAAAACTGTGCCTACTATATATTAATAGCAACAGTAATCATTAAGGTTTTATCTCATTAGTTGTGGATAAAGTAATAAAAACATAATCAAGTATTCGTCGTTAAAATTGATAAAGTGAATTATTTCTAACAATTCGATTAATTCTCAAGGTTATAAAGATAAAAAGACTGTAAAATTTTATAATCTTAGCTTCAGGTGTACTGCGCCCGTTACGACGCCTTATGATCTATATAAAAAAATCCTAACATAATTACTTTCTTTCATTTAAAAGAGTGCCTATAAAGTGTCCCGTTTAATAGACCTATTCAGAATTTCTTCAATGCTTTTGATTGGTATTGTTAAATCGTTACGTTTGATAGTATTAAACTATTGCTTTCATTCAATTATAATGAATATATATTACAAACCATTAGTTTCTGATTACAATTAAGAAATATTATTTGTTCGTTTTGTATTGTGATCAAATCTTTCAAGCTGTAGTGTTTATACTAACGTTTTTTATTCTTGGTTTATATAAGAAAGCCGGGTATAGTACATAAAATTTTAATTTGAAGTGGTATATTTGAAATTTTTATATATTCCGTAATTTAGTACCTCTTGACATTTTTATGTTACACAATTACTGTAAAGGTATTACATCAAGTAAAAACAAAGCGTACAATAATGTTTATTTTCTTATTTTAAGATTTTGTAATAATCATATAAATAATCCGATATGTTTTCTTGGCACATTATCTTCGTGATTATTACAAAATCTTGGTAAAGTAATCTTAGAGGAACACAATGTATAGATTAACTAGAAATTTAATCAAATAATCAGTTCATTTATAAAAATTAGTGGAAATATGTTGTATGAATATACAATTGTAAAGAAATATTCTGCATAAAAAAAGTAATTAAAAAAAAAGCAATACTCACAGCTTCCCGAGAAGTTCATTGGATTTGTGATCGCGTCACATCGATCTATACTCAAAGCGACCAGAACATACGTAGAAGCGTACATAACCACCGCCTGAATAAAAAACAATTCCGTGTTTTCATTTTTTAACTTTTATATTAAATTATCTATTATAACGTGACGCACGTAGTAAATATTATACAAAATCATTACCTACAGAATGATAACAAGCTTTTTTTACTTAGAGAGCGAAGTAATAGCTAATGACTTTTTAGCATAATGTCAGGGACTCATAATAGTTATATTTTAATATAATTAAAATAAAGGATACCAAGTAATAAGCCTAGAAGGCTCTTAATATTCTTATAAATCTTAAATATAAATATTATCTTCATTTAGAAATCAAACCGAAAATTTGCAATACGTAGTGACTGTAGTCATAAATTTAAACGATTTTTACTTCAACTACACTTTATATAGGGAAATAAAAAAAAACTATTATTAAATCAGACTTAGTATTAGCAACGACAATTATCAATTATTACGGGCTTGATACATTCAAAGCCGTTTTGTGTATATTCGCAGGCTCTCTCGGACCATTCACCCCCGTTGGTATCTAACTTGCGATAAGTATTTTCCAATATCGGCGCTAAGTGAATTCAGTTCGTTCGATTAAAAAAACTTGGAGCGTGATTACGGCTGTTTATAAAAAATCATCGATGCAAAATCAAAAGTTACGAGTTAGTTGCTATTTTATATCAACAGATTTTCATGTGTTATTTTAAACAGAAATAAAAAGACGATTCAACTTCAAGGATATCCCTAGGATTTATTCCTATATAAATAATTAAATGTCAAAGTCTATTGAAATCGCAATTCGACAATGTACCGGACGTAAATAATGGTCCAAAGAAAACTTACATCATCGCTAGTTAGGAAATTAACTTTGAACGGAAACGTGACTAATTGAAATTCACCCTCCGGTGATTACAATGTTATCGCTTTGATTGTGGTCTTCGCGTGGGCGTTGTTTGTTCCCGCCCGAAAGATTTTAATCAAATCCTATGTGTCGACGTAATATGAAACTACATTGAAATAATTGTTTAGAAAATCTTGACATATAAAAACACCTTTAATCAACGCAGAGCGCAAAACCAAAGACGAAGAATGAATTTTTTGAAATGCCATCCTTAAAAGTGGGGGAAAAGGAATTTTCAAATTTCAATGAAACTTTTTATTCCCTGCGTCCAAAAACTCGAATATTAGGACACATACTGTAGGGGAATAATCTTAAAATTAAACAAATTTATCATATATTTAGTGGATGAGTGGCGGCTAGTTGAAGTATATATATAAAAATATAATATAAAAAAACCCTATAAAAGAGTACAAACTACTGTCATTTACAACCTAAATATGACTGTAAGGTTATTTTATTGGAGAATTAACCCTAAACTTTTCGTCTATCAACCAAATATGATGTCTGAGTCAGTGTTAGACACTCATAATATATTTTCACGTAAAACTAACTTCAGTAGACAAATTTTAGCCTTAGTTTTCTCCTTAGATAAACCATTTGATTTTGTTTAACTCAAACTCGAGATTGATAGAAAATTAAATAGTATTTGTAATATAACTTTGTAATATCAAACATTTATTATTTTCAGATAGCAACGTTTCTTCTTAAAAGAATTGATAAGAAACTCAGTAGATATTTTTTGGCATGTGAATAGAAATGGAGAGTGATAGATTTTCTGAACATCTGATGTCCTAACGTTACGGTTTCTTTAAATAATTATCTAAGTAATATTTTTTAAAAAAAGGTCGCGTGAATAATTTTAATTGGAATACAAAATAATTACGTGTTACTTTATCACTTATAATCGTGTTTAGCATCCCCTTTCCTGAAGATGCCACGTGCAATAACAAAGCGCGTTGCGATTACATTTTAGTCATTATGTTCGCGATTACAATTAAAAATTAAGAAATCAATAAAGTTACTTGAATTGTATCAAATCTCACATTCACTATCTAACTCACCTGCAAAAATTTCACTATCTTGCACATGAACTCTCCCGCCAGCCACGCTATCGTTATTTTCTGTACAATATCAACAAAAACGTACACTAATCCTACAAACAGATCTGAAACAACAACAACAAAAATGTTATCAACTTATTTCAACAAGAAAACCGCTGTCGTGTCGCTTATAATATTATGCCGAAAAAATGAGTAAGTTCCTAATAAAGATAACGTACACCTTTCATTTAAATCACCAATTATAAGCGAAGTCAATCTGCCTCCATAACAGCATTGCTGTATTCCGGTAATCATACATACGACAGCCAGAGTATTCTCGACGACCACTCTTCACCGCCAACAACCTCATTGTCACTTAACATCATGTGAATTAAGGTCAACTGTTAGTCGAATGCTGATATAAAAATATTTCATTGCGCAAATCATATATTTATAGACTAAAAAACCGTTCACTGGTAATTACTTTTTCTATCAGTTACCAGATACGAAAATAGGACTTTCTTTTATTTACACCCACACCAGTATTTGCCCTTTAAATTATATGTCAATCCAAAGGTTGTCTGGAAGAAGCTGCTTTTAGCATTAAGTCGCCTTTTGTACATGTTTTCTTATATTAATGTGTTTCTTCTTTCTATTGTTCTTTATTTTTGGTGTTTAATAAAAAAAATCTTCTTATTCAACTTATTCAACTATATTATAAGAATGACCGATATAGCATAAAGCGCTTTATAGAATACAGGAAGAAAAAAATAATTGGCCGTCACTTACTTATCGCTAATACCTAATATCAATTTGTCATTAAAAATAAGTACATCAATTTATGGACTTTTTTATTTCTCTTCTTTATAATTGATCCTCATTTCATTCACAGTAACCGTACTGAATTTTAATTTTAGTCGGTATAATATATTTATTACAAATGCTGGAGGTTTTAAACAATTTCATTTCGTTACATGAATTGTGTGTAATTGTGAATTCTCTTTGTTCCAAATTTAATTAAACATACCGGAATTTAGTGATTCGTAACACATCTTAAGCAAAAACATATTTGAGTTTAATTGCAATATATTAATTTGCAGATAGCTTTACCTTGGGTAACTTACGTAATAATTTGGGTTTGTGTAACTTGTGAAAGTAATTAGATGTTTTATATTATATACCGGTTTTAAACATGTAATTTTATACTGCTTTTTGCAAAACACTTTAATTTAATAGTCGGAGTAGGCAAACGAGTGAACAATTCACGTGATGAAACGTGATCACAGTCGCCCATAGACAGCCAAACACTCGAAGAGTCGCAGCTGCGTTGCCAACGATTAAAAGGGGTGTAAGCTCTTTTATTAAAAGTGCCGAAGTCGTATCCGGACTGTAAATACCGGTGACGCCAACTAGTTCCACAGAGTAGCATATGAAAAATTTGCAATTGAAACGCACATTAGAAGATTAATTATCCAGGTAGAGAGAATAGTACTTGTCGTTCTGTCGTGTACTACGATGGCGGAATACAGTGGCTGGAATCAATCAGAACTATACCTCGGAACACTCACCAAGGTATATGTATAAAAAACGCATAAATTATATAACGACTTAAATTTTACACAGGCAATGAGACCGTAGGAGATGAAGCTCAGCTCGCCGGGAATAATCTGTCTTTAATATGCTAACTCCAAAATACAACAATAGTTTAATAGCATCAGGTTGATTATATGATGAAGTAACTAACCAGGCTAGTTGAATGAACACACAATCCAAACTGACATTTATGAGGGATAGCCCCAGAATCCAACGAAGTCTTCGTGTAATTACGTAGTGACCATGGAGACAGTATGGACTCCTTAATTTGTTATAATTAATTCGAATAGAAATTGTATTGCTACACCATGCTAAAGAATTGCGAACAATTTTGTAATTCTACTCACTTAATAGATTAATTTGTCCCCGAAGCTGTAATTTCATTGACTTGGTGCACTCTAATGGACCATAATCATTTTGTTCGTGTAATAGAGGTAAACGGACTTTCGTAAATATCTTGCTAACAAGACTGTATAGAATTAGACAACACGATCTAAGCTTGACTTTTTTTATTGCGGAATAATTCCATAAACGCTATAAAATTGACAATTAAGATTTACAAAAAAAGACTAATGAAAAATAAAATCTTAAAAATAATTAACATTATTTTACAATCTCTCGTATTGTTTGAAATTATAATTATTTTCACGGAATCCATTCTTTATGAGAATGAATGTCTGAAACTCATATTTTTAAATATAAATTCCTTATTGAGAATCAGTACTTCACATTTACGAATGGAAACAATGTGTGGAAGAAAGGAATCGAATGATCAATTGAATGCATATGTTTTGCATATGTTTATGCATTATATGTATTGTATTTTAGTTTTTCTGTTCTTTCTTAACCAACAAGAAAAAAAATCCCAATTCATCGTATTTCTTTCTGTTTCCTTTTAAATGTCCTAGTATTAATTATCAGTTTATATGAATCCACAGCTGGACATAGGCTTTTCGTATTTCGCCTTTGTACGCCACAGAGTACGAAATTCGACCACTTCCAGTTAATATTCAATAGCAGCCATATGAATTTTGACTATAATATATGTAACTCAAATTACTGCATGCACGACATTCGCTTAAATAAGGGGTTAGACAGAAAAAAGAAAACAGGGTATTTGATGCCAAATTCATAATGTTTTTTCATTAAATTTAAGCACCAAATGAAAATTAATAAACAAACAGGAATCTAAAAAGCGTGTACTCAGCTAATCAGCTGATTATATTATTAATACATTAAGTGTAATTTAGTAGATTTAATTATAAAATACAATCGCCAAATTATGTTCCCTAACGTTTGTACTTCGAAATAAACTGGTTTTTTCCTGTTTATACAGGAAGTAAGTCGCAACCTCTATGTTACATATTTAAATTGTTTCATCTTTTTTTATTCACTGTCGAACAAATTTTCACGTTATTACGTGATGTACAAGTTTCAAATCATTATGAAAATGATTTACACTTACGACGTGTACGCGGAGAGAGAGTAAACCATGTTCGTTTATTTACGGCAGACCGAGTGTCTTCATCTTTGATATGACATAAAATTAATATTATTTTGATGGAGAAACGATTTATTGTGTTAAATATTTATTTTCTCGTAATCTTGTGCGAAAACAAATATAGAATTGACAATAAAACGCTATTCTTTTTTTTTGTGATATTCATTTGAATTTAAAAATTGAGTACTTTACTGCTCTACCTCTATTGTATAGTATTTATATGTACATGGATGTAGTATTTGTATATATATACAGGTACTTTTAAAAGTGTACACATTGTGGGCCTTTCATTTTTAATCCTCATTATTATTTTACTGATTACTATTTTATGATATCGATTATTTTTTCATGTCATTTATTTTTAGGTTTAATAATAATAATCACTTCTGATGAAGCCGACATGACTTTTTTGGATGAAGCTACGAAATTAACAATTTTTTTTATCTTTTTATGTGTGCCTGACCACGATCCCACCTGATGGTAAGTGAAGATTTAATCTATGATGGTGGATCATACTAGTTTAAGAGAAACCTATAAATTGTTTAAATAAAAAAAAACATAATCTAAATTGTATTGATCAAAATTAATCTGAAAATTCTCCAATATAAACTATAATTATCTATTGTAAGTACCTAAAATTTATGATAAGGTTTTTTTTAATCATTATGTACTATCTCAGGTGTGAAAAGAGAACTACATGAAACGATTTCTATTCAATATTACGGTTGTTAATTACCAAAGGGAATTAGATTAGAATCAAATACGAACGGTGTAAATCTTCGCTAATGATAATAAATTGAATAAAAGATAAGGCGGTGTTCCAACAGGGTGAAAACATTTCGAATTATTATAAGGAACTCGCCCCCTGAATACTTCACGAATTCTCTTAAGGAAAATATTGTCAGGAGTCTGACCCTCTATTTGCCGTAATCAACCAGCTGAATAAATATTGCTATGCTTATTCGGGTATAAGCTGTCGA
The DNA here is from genome assembly GCA_018245475.1 of Pharmacophagus antenor. Lineage (NCBI taxonomy): Eukaryota > Metazoa > Arthropoda > Insecta > Lepidoptera > Papilionidae > Pharmacophagus > Pharmacophagus antenor. The sequence continues at coordinate 2,870 of DWQX01000236.1, read as the reverse complement.
TAGAATTATTATTTGCGTAAGCGATGTAACTTCCTTCCCAAAAATCAAATCGTAATTTACCACAACATATAGGTAATTCTATATACACCAAGTAGAAACACATAATTTTTACTGCGTAAAATTTTCCTAGTGCTAATATTAAAAAATATTTTCAATATTTATAATTGGTATCCGATATCTTTAACGACTATATGTGATATTCGAAATAATTAAAAAATTAAAATAATTAATATTTAACTCTAGATTTACTAAAACATTTTTATGGTTTTTTCTTTGCGTCTGTAGTAATTTTGTGCATTATTGTATTCAATTTTTTCCTGATTTGTAATAAAATGTATAGAACAATGTTGCTAGAGGCAGTATACAAAAATAAAAAAAGTAAAACGCAATTTAGTATACGGAACTTTTTATCTAGGGTTGGTCCGTCAAAATGACGAGTGCAGTAAATCTAGTGTTGATGATTCAAATAATATAGAAATTGAAAATATTTAATTAATATTATAACTTAATCGTTATTTTTACAGTTTAAAGATTTACGGGTATCAAAAAAAAAGTCTAACTAAACTTTCAACCGGCATTGTTGAAACTAGCCTCAGCTCTAATATTGAGACTACAATGTAATACCGAGATAAAATTTAATTAACTTTTGATCATATTTATTTGTTCTAGTACTTATTAGGTATTTTTATTGAAAGTGAAAGCACACACAAGCTATTGTTTTTTAAAATCATTATATTCGAATAAAAAATAAATAATATTCTAAACTACTTTCATGGGTAACAATATGATAATATCAAAATTATAATTTCTCTATGACATTAGATTAAATGGGATAAACTATTACAACATATTTACCTATACCTTTGCAAGTCAATCCCCAAATATTTTGAGCAAAAACGAATTCACAACAGCGGTGCCTGTTATATTTGATTGAAGAAGAAACATTGCCATAATCGTACAGAGTAATTTCATATGTGTCAGGCGGTAATGATGTTTTTTGAACTATCACTTGAAAACCAACGTAATTTCTTGGAACAATTTCGCACATCGCCGACAGACGTACATTCAACTTGACGCTTCTATGTCGCTTTTTACGACTGGCTCTTGTAATTTTGTTATAAAAAACACTAAAATCATGTGGCGGTATCAGCCAGATTTTAGTATATCATGTTACGACTTTCAGCACTTTCTCTCACGAGAAGTCTCGTAAAACAGGTCGATAAGTATCTTTAGAAATTATGGAGTAATATATGTTGACTAGATAGAATGTAAATATATCCTGATAGTATAAATAAAAAAAAAGGTATGACAATATGTTATTTGCAACGTCAAAAAACAATTCGGTAGATGATTATATAACAAGGTAACAGTTCTTAAACAAATCTCAAGAATTAAATGTTAATAATATTTTGTCACAAAAGTTTAAATCGTCAATAGATACAACCTGGTGTGTTTTCCTAACAAATTTTATGAACCTCAGAATGAACAGTAGATTTTTTTTTTAACTTTAAAGGTAATTGTTATAATACTGAACTTAAATATGCCTAGACAAAAAAAATATTAGAGAAGACAAAAAGTAACGATTGGTCAATACTAACAAAGTAATAAAAATATATATGCATTTCATATTAAAAACTTTAACTTTCTTTATTTATTTAAATTTTAATTACAACAACAAATAACAAAAGTCCGACTTAACGCCATTACAGGAATTCTCCAGTCAACTAGGTCAAATTTGTTTTCGGGGGAATTAAAACTCTAAATAAATTTTTTTAAAATTAAACCAATTAACAGAACTAATCTTAAAAAAAAAGTTGTCATCTCCCTTATCAATATATCTCGCTACATTTGGGCATCTTGGCAAACACCACTTCTAATGATTCAATGAGATGCTAAACGTAACATTTCTTTTCGTCGATTTATTAAAATGGAACCTTCAAGATAGAATCTTAAAAAGATTTACACATAATACCTCTGGCTATTCTCTTATTCCAGCCTTGCGAAAAGATAATGAATTCAGTAAATACTGATCTGGAATAAAGTGCTGACGAGTATCAATCAGTGGAGAGGTCGTAAATAAATTAGGAATGCCCTCTTTAATTCAATCTCACTTAGCTAAACAGCTGAAAAGGCGTATTTAGTGACAAATATGAAGTATTATCTCATAAAATATTATTTACATAAAGGACTTATATAAATATCACTATTGTGGATTGTTACACAAAAAATTTGTTAGAATATCTGACTTGAGATTAAATGTTTTTGAATCAATACAATTAAAGAATAGCTTTATGATATGAGGATAAAAAACAGTTTTTTAGTATATTCAGCTTACTTTTTTCAAAGGAAAACCGTAGCTTGTGACATCATCCCTCAATAAAATTGTACCAATAAACTACTTTTTACAACCAGCACTGTTCCCAAGGGTCAACTAAAAATGTTAACATTGAACAACCTGTAACAACTTCGTCGCGTTCATAAATCACGCATTATTTATTTGTGAAATAGCTCTCCGAAAAATAAGATTAAAATAATACATAGAAAAAGATTTCTTCAGTTCATTTTTTCGTGCGTAGACATTTTTACTTGTTACTGTTTCTTTTGTTTATTGTATTTTCAACAATTAATTAACGTTTGATTTTGCTTTTCGCCGTATTTATAAAAATATAAATTGCCCTTGGATCTGTGAAACTTCTAAAACTTCTCATTAAAGGTTTTGTCAATAGAGACTATTATTTGCGATAACACTAAAAAAGTTAATCGGAAGTTAATTGGCCGTTGAGGTAGGTAGTGTAGCTCTCAGCCGCCTGGCGCCGAGGCTCCTCCGGACGGCCGGCTCACTGAGCTGGCTGCTCCCGAATTTGGGGGGG
>DWQX01000235.1:0-52265 GCA_018245475.1 Pharmacophagus antenor | reverse complement strand
ATACAAAGTTAATGCTAGTATAATAATATGTATTGCATATTATTAACTCTTACAATATGAGTCTTCCGGAATAAGTCTAAATATTCTAGACAAATTGGATTTCAAATCATCTGCATGTTGGTTCTTTAAAATAATCGTAATAAAACCCAATGTCTTCAAATTTAAAGCTAAAGAATCACAGTCAATCGAAGGCGTTACAAGCTTTGAGAGATGTTTATATTTATCATTTCCTATTAGTAAGGCTACTTTACTTTGTGGCCTGTAATAAGTTACAATTGTTTTTGTATTCAATGCTGTTGTTAGTAGTTGTTTATATTGTTGCACAGAGAAACCGCGACGATCGAGAGCTTTCATCAATATCTCTCCAGGTTTCTTACTTTCCGTGAAAACTACTCTGCAAATTATATATTTTTTTTTATTAAAAGTAATAAACTAATTTTATGCTGTTTTAAGCAACTCATTGTTATTCAACTACTGTTTAGTTTGAGCATAAAAGACAATTAGAAAATTTCTTTTAACAATATTTATAAGACTAAATGGATAGAGAATTAGTTATACTCATTAACAATAAACATACTTCAATTCTGCTAATTTTGACATTACTTCACATATTTCAATGTTTAACGTTAAAGCTTTTTGATATTCAGTATAGGATATTTTTTGTAATAACGACATATTAAACTTTATATAAAAATATTCTATTTACACACAACTAAACTACTTGACAAAGATGTAACGTTGTGACGTTTTTCTACCTGTGAAAAGAAATCAATTATACATCGGGTCTTCGACGTTTAAGTTTTTCATCTTAATTTTTTATTTTTTCTGTTTATATTACATTATTGTTTACAAAAATTCACTCTTTTGTAAAATGTTACTAGTTTATTTCGGGTCTTTAACATCATGAAATGTCCAAAATAATTTTATTTTTCAGTACTGATCTGAAACAATGATAATGTTGATTATTATTATATACTAAAAATAATGTTTTTAAATGCAATATAAAAACATTTAAAGTAAAAGTACAGTCACATCTACAACATTTTTTAATGTACTAGATACATAATTCCTGAGTAAATAGTTCGTTAATCCTTTGCCTTTTAAGAAAAAACTAAAAAAATTTGAATCACACAGCGAAGTAAAAATGGCTATAGGTGTAGATACCTCGAAATGGAAACCGCGAAGATTAAAGGGAACTCCTGCAGCGAAAATTAGTAATATAATCGGATTTAGCATATTAACTGTTGGCGTATTAGTTGGTGCCTTTTACCAGTAAATATTTTTTTTTATTAATATTGTTGCAAAGATATGTTTATATTGTCTCAACTCAAATTTCAGGTTGTCAAATGTAACAAAAAATCTTCGAAAAAAACTTGAAGTATTTTATGAGGATCCAGAGACAGAAGTAGAACGAAAACAGTTGATTGCTAGTGGTTTCCCAAATAGAACAGGTGATTCTATAAGAAAACTTATAGAACAGGAGGAGAGACCCGATTTGCCCTATAAGTGAATCAGATCTAATGTATATTATTAATAAATGTAAACGTTAATAAATCATGTAGAAGTTATGTTTGTTTCAATTTGATAAAATATATTTTTATGACAAAAAAGTTTACAAAATCTGGGCATGGAAGAGAGTGTCATAGATTTTGAAGAGAAGAAAAAGACCTGCAGAGGGCCTAAAACAAGTCGTAATTCAAAAGTCAATAAAGTTAAAACAAGAAAGCGAATAAAAGGACAGAAAGATATCCGGACACTAGTAAAGAAAAATAAAAATGATCTTTTGTCATTTACAAAAGATTTTAATGAAGTTTGTCAACAAAGCGGCATTGATGTAGACTCGGAGCAGTTGCAGTTAGCTATAGCTTTGTCAAAGTCATTGCAAGAACCAGATCACATTGAAACTACAAACATACAAACTAGCAAATTTCTATCTTCCCAAGAAAGATCTAGTAGAATTCGTAAAACTTTGCAAGAGTATGGGTTTAAAGTTTCTGGAACAAATCATAAACCTGTGGTTAAAAGAAAAGTTAAAACATATAGAAAACCATATAAACTGCTATTGATGGGAAAAGAAGAAAAATGTCAAAAAATTAAAGACAGGTTCGCACAAATTTTATTTGAGAATCCTTGTACTTTTATTCAAAAAGACAAATTTGAATATAAAGTTGTTGAAAATGGACTCTATTATTTAGCTACTAATATCACATATGAATCTATGAAGAGAAATGAAATATTTTATGTACATGAAATTATACCTGAAACCTCAAATACAAAAGGCAATATGCTAAAAAACTGGGCAGATATACCTGGTAGGCCCTCAAGTCCCATTCATAGAGAACATTTTTTAGTTTCACTATCAGATATAGAATGTACACAAGCTGAACTTGATATCTTGCTAAGTGAAACCATAAAGGCATCAAAAGATGTTTGTAAATTGAAAATTACTGGTAATTTCCAAACAAAAGACTTTCAAGTAGAGGGAAAGCAACAAAATTCTTTATTAAATATTAAATGTTCTCCAAACATTTCTGTATCAGCAATACCTGTAAACAAGACAAAATCATGTGATTATAACTATACAAATAAAAGTAATAACACAAAAATGTTTTCTTTATATCAGCAAAGTCGTAGCCAATCTCCTGATATATTTGATGAAGAGGACACGTCCATAATTGATAATAGTGTTAAAAAAAGTTTTGGGATACTTGTGAATAATATGGTTACAACACAGACAGACTTAGTAGAGTATGAAAATTGTAATCTAAACCAGTATTCAAGTTCTCTAGAAAACGAAACTAAAAGGAGATCAAATGATTTTATGGATTTAACTGAATGTGTGCCTGCATGCTCTCAAAATTCTAAAAATAGGTTTAATTGTAATATAGAAAAAACTAACGAATTGCTATCAATACATGAACATATGGAGATTACAAAATGTGTAAATCCTATATCTCTTGAGTCTAATCACCATGTTGCTGATGTAATTAATCACAATCTGCAGGTTGATAAAATTGTATTAAAAACAAGTACAAAGAAACCAGTTGTAATTAAGGAAAATAATACATTGGATCTGACACAATCATCTAATTCTGATGATTATATACCAGCAGTTGAGATATCTGGCACACAAACATGGTCTGCAGAAGATACCATTATACTTAATTATGATGATTATGTCGACACACAGTCAACTGTAAACAATAACTCTGTTTTAGCTAATAATTCTGATGCATCATCAGTTAAATATGTTCATGTATCCACCCAAAAATTTAAATGTAATTTAGAAAATACTAATGAATTTGAATTAATAGATGATGATGTGGACATTAAAGGATGTGTAAATTCTATTTCTTTTGAATCTAATCTACATGATACTGATTCAATTGATCTCACACAAGTTGATCACAATGGACTTGAAGTGAAGACAAAGAAACAGATTACCGAAAATATAACATTAGATCTCACACAATCATCAAATTCTAATGACGATTTACCAGCACTTGAGGCATCAAGTACAAAAAAAATGCTTTCTGAAGATACTATTATAGTTAATTATAATGATTATGCTGACACAGAGTCAAATCAAATCAATAACAGTTTTTTTACAAATCAACAAAGTACACCTCCAGAAATTGATCATAAAATACTCCAGGATAATTTATGTGTAAATGAAAATGTTGAAATTACTGTAGAAGTTGATGAAAACAAAATTGTTGGATATTCATCACTTTCTTATGATCAAAGTAATTTACAAAGTTATACAAACATTAATGAAAAATTAGCCAATGGTTTTGGTACAGAAACAGTAGAGCATGTTCAAGATATTTTTATTGATTTGACTCAGTCGTTTGAATCGAGATCAAAAACATGTAATAAAAATTCGTATATTGGAAATACATCAAGAAATACTGAAACCAATGAATATGATAGTTTAGGAAAAGACAATGTTCCTATAGTATATGATGATGTTTGCCAAGATGTTGCTGTAAATACATATTCATTAGATGAAGAATTTGATAATATTTACACAAAATATGCAAATAATTCTAAATCATCAGACACATGTAAAGTTGATTTAAAAAAAGATGTATCTAATTGTAATAATACCTCAGATTGTTTAGATTTATCAGATAATGGGTTAAATTATTCAGTTTCCAAATCAAAGGCAGAACTTGTCGACAATATATTAACCACTAGGATTACTAATTTAAACCAATTATCACCCAGTGCACCCAGTTTATAGAAACATCACAATTTAGATAGTTCTGTACATGCAAGTAATTTACTATCTGTTAGTGTAAATTATAATAAAGGAATAAAAGATGTACGACAGGATGCTGAAACATTTATTGCATTAAATAAATCCACGTGCTCAACACCCATGAGGGCATTTATTCAAGAAGATCAAATTTCAATACAAACACCATCAAATAGTGATTATGTGGTTAAAACGGGAGATGTAACACCTATGCCAGACTATGAAGCTATGTCAAGTCCTGAACGGAATATGGAGTTAGATAAATATGGTCTAAAGCCATTCAAACGAAAAAGAGGTGATTTTATTTTATTACAGCTTATTATCTTTTGTAAACCAATATGTGAGCAAATTATATACTTGCCTTTGTATTGTAAAATAAAATTATACATATGGTTTATTTTTTACTTATGGGCTAGCATTTTAAGTGACAATAAGGGTAAAAATATTGAAACGTGCTTTGTGAGTATCTGACTCTTATATGTTAACGGTCAAAGCACACCAATGCTGTTAGCTAGGGTTATAGAAAACCCTGTCACTATCTAAATTTTATCAATGTAAGTAGTTGAATGGTTGTCATTAAAATTAAATGTTTCTTGTTTGTTATAATCTGCATGTATTTAAAGAGATTTGTGTTTTTCATATTCATATGGCGATTGGAATTTAGGCTTCATTACATCTCACATATTTTTATTTCCAGCCATACAACTCTTGACGCATTTATATAATCAAACCCACCCAATTATTGAGTATTGTTCAGAAGAACCTATAGCAGCAAAGAAATTTAAACCAGATACCCAAAACAAGTCTCCAAATAAATATTTAAATTTAACCAAGGTCAAAGATATACAAACCAATGATATAAACAAAGAGAACAATGTATATGAAGAAACAAAAGTTGTTCCTGATATTAGAGATATTGAGTGTGAGACTGAAGATTGGGTGTTTCAGAAGAGAGAGAAATCTAAGGTTTTTTTTTTATTTAAGCAATTTGAAAATATAAGTAATTAAGGATAAACCTGAGATTAAACTACAATAAAGATTGAAATGAATTTACTTTTCACGTAAATAGGGCCTACAGCAGTGTTTCCCAAGGTGGGGCGTGGACTCCACAAGCGGGAAATTCCGTCATTTAGGGGGGGCAATCATCGACTTTTTAAAAGAAATTACTAATATAATTCATTGTATTTTTAGGTTTTTCTTTGTTTTTGTGGAGCATTGGATAAAAATTGATAGGGTGGAAGGGACAAAGTGGGACATGGGACCAAATAAGTTGGGAAACACTAGCCTACATAACGAAATGTCATAGTGGCATAAGTAGCGTCTTTGCACATATTTTCTATATGATGTGTCCTAATGTATATGTCCATGCCCATAAATATCGAATAAATAAATCAAAGATAATATACTTTTTTTTATATATTTCAAATGAGAATACTTTCAGGTCCATACATGTAGGGTACCGTTGCATGTAGCATTTCATAATTACATATCGTGTCGGCGACGCCTACGGGAGGCTTTACTGCGATACGAACCTATCAACATTGACGTCATACACAAGGAACTCACTTCGTATGGGCATAAATACAATCCAAAGGTAATCATACCATTACACATTTAATTTTAAACATTAAGTGATCATTAAAGATTTTTTTCAATGGACGTCCGGAAATTTTATAATTCGACCCATATCTATTTATTTGACTGACTTCGGGGTGTACTGATTTACCGATTGCGGAGTACAAAAATTTCTAGTTCGGTTCCGAGACCATAGTGGAGTGTAAATGGTGGTAGGCTTTTTCAAACCCTTATGGGCTAGCTACCACCCTCAATGTCAATTTGCAGCCATAAAAGAATTGCTGTGTTCTGTCAATCATACATATGAATGCAAGAAAATGTACTCGTAGTAATGTCTGTTACAAATAATAATTATTGAGCCTACTTACTAGTAGTATACTAAATTTTTTTAACACATTCGCTGCCAGGCAGGAAGATATTTGTGATACTTGAAATATATTACAACCTACAATTTTTTAATTCTTTTATACTGTAATGAATTTGTATTTTTTTCTTAAACGAGTACTTATAAGAAAATGAATATCCGAGTCCTGTTACATTTCCTTTGTCAACCAACAATATACTACATGTATATACTGTTCTATTAAACACACGTAAATGATTATTCATTTCAAAATGTGTGTTTACTTCGAAATAATAATACTTAGATAATCAATGAAACTTAAAACAGAAATGGCAAGAGAATTACTTCTTACAATTTTGGCTTGGTTTAACTCAGAAATCATATCATATTCAAACTGCGATATGATTTTTGTATGATTTCTCATTCAACATAACATAACATTTCATTTATTTTCTGATTTCCAGGATCTACTAAAGTTTTTAGATAAGAAGTGCATCACTGTGAAAACTGTCGACAACAATGGGAGAAATAATAAAAAATAAGTTACTTGTAAATACAATATTTTCACATAATGAGAAATTTTATTTATTTAATGTTTGTTCCTTTAAATTGACGTAATGTACGTATATACTATACATAAAATCTATCGTGATATTGAAGTTAATGTATCCCTTTTTAATTCCCCATCTCTCCACAAAACGTTTAACTATAAAATAGCCTATTATGTAAAGCAGACAGCGTTTTCTACAGTCCAATACTGAAAAAAGTTATGATTATACCTATGTAGATGCTTTTTAGGTGATACTCTATATAAAAAATATAACTAAAATATGTTTAAGAGGGGATGTAATTAGGAAAAATTAAACTAAATATTTTTATTAATAGATTTATTTGTTGTAAAATTCTGTAACAATTTATTATACTAGCTGTACCGTAAAGACATTATCCTTCTACAGTCCAATACTGAAAAAAGTTATGACTATACCTATATAGATACTTTTTAGACGACACTCTAATATAAAAAGTACAACTAAAATTGTTTAAGATGGGATGTAATAAGGAAAAATTAAACTAAATATTTTAATTAATAGATTTATTTGTTGTAAAATTCTGTAACAATTTAATTGTTCTACTAGCTGTACCGTAAAGACATTGTCCTAACTATAATTATTTAATTAAAAATGGAATTATGGTACAAATAATAATTGATATACTATAGCACCTCATGACTACAAAAAAAAATTACTGCAAATGGCGTAAAATAAAATAAGTTGTCTTTTTGACAATTCTACAATGTTGATTACATTTACTTTAAAACAGAGTAAAAAATGCTTACATTTTGATATCACCAAAAGGGCACAAAAATTTTATACATTTGTATATACACAAATCAGTCTAAGGTTTTAAAATAAACGTATATTCTATAGCTTTATAAGATCAGAATTATAGACTATACAAATACTAAGAACTTATTAGGTAAATTTACAAATTAAAGACGCATTAGTATTTACATTGACAAATGAAATGTTTTAATTAACATGTAGAGTAAATATCATTTCTTCAACAGGCCAGCCTGTTGAATTACTTGTCTAGTTGCGTTGTTTATATGTCGAAATCTATCTGGGCCAAGTTGGATACCACCATACCTGAAGGAGAAGCTTATATGAATGTATGGTGATTGAACTTACACTCTTTGTTTTGATTTTTTTTAATCGTCAATGAGCTATCACTTGACCTCTATTTCACCTAAAGAGACAATGATGCCATAAATTGTAAAGTGAGCTCGCCCAGAAAGCTGTATCTCACATGTCTGAGTTCTGGAACATAGCAAAGTTATGGTGGTAGATTGACATTGAGGGTAGTAAGTATCCTGGTGGGTTTAGAAAAAAACCTACTACCATATCCATGTGACCCGGGAATCAATCCAGAGTCCTGTATTAAATAAGGTAGATGGTAGACCATGGAGGCAGTCAGTTGTTTTGATATATCACTTAGTAAAAAGTTACCCATGGTCATACAAGAAAAACAAATAGAACTTGAATTCTATAGTTTGTTATTGTGTTATAGATCCTTATGATTACTGGTATAAAAAAATCTCGGTGTTCTCCATCTTAGGTAAAATACAGGGTTTGCATTATACTTGGTTTACACAATGAAAAATGACAAATGAAAAAAGGAAAATCTAATACTTCACACAAGCCTTGAGTAAACACACTACTTATTATTATTTGCATTTTAGATACTCATCTGCAACAGTCATTCCAGTTCACATTTTTTTTTATTATTTTCATTATGTAATGAATGTCTAGTTATTTAATATATCAATTTTCCAAATAATAACTGTTATGATTTATTTGGAAAAACTTAGAAAAAATTATAAATAGGTTTACAAATGTCTAAGTAAATAACCAAACAATAACATCCACAAATTTAAACAAATAAATAGTAGGTAATAAAATAACAAAAGAGACCCTGAGTTTCTTGCCAGGCTCTTCTCAAAAGAATCCAAATTTTTAGTATCAACATTAAAATCATTTAAACATTCAAAAGTGCCTAGAAGAGCCTAATATGTGCTCATAAGTGAAATTGTTTATAAGGGCCTTAATATTAATGCTTATTTGAATTAATTGAATGAAGCATATTTTGAATTTTTGACTTACCATCTTGAAACAACCACCAGTGTATTCTTTTGGTCCAAAATTTGTAACAAATGCAGCATTCTGCCACCAGCATGTGTTTCACCATCGTCATCACAGTCCTGGAACATGGTGGTGCCTTTCTCTGTCTTCCTTTCAATGCGGTATGCATACATATTGTGAGTAGCATTAAAGATCTTTTTGTTTTGTTTCAATTTTGCCAGTACTGCGCTGTAATACAAGAACATATGATAAAATTATAGTTAGTCCAGTACTACATTTACTGTCTTAAATAAATCAGAAACAGAGCTAGAATTGTATTATCTTTGCATATTTTAGAGATATTTTGCATACATTAGTTTTATACCTACAGGACAGTAATTATGAGAGATTACCATATGTAATTAGATCATGATAATAGGTGCCACTGGAATAAAGTAATTGAATTTAATCAAGCAATGTCTTAAAGGGAATGAAATTTATGTCATCTTTATACTTATATTACAAAACTTCTATTAAAAGTACTGATGGTATTTGTTATTTTATAAAGCAACAAACCTTTCTAATGAATGGTGAGTGATTCATACTACCCATTACAATGTGACACTATCTAGAATGTTTATACAACAGATTGGACTTTAAACACTTGCACCAGAAAGACTTTTATCACAGAATCACCAACAATGTGGTATAAATGTTGTCATGCGAATGTCAAAGATACCATAAATTGCATGATTATTAATAAATAAATTTAATATTTATATTTGTTTACTTTTATCATTAATTGATGCTCTATATTCCCTTCAAAAATTTATAATAAGTCTAGGTAGATAATAAATTCGTTTAGAAATATAAGTCTTTTCCAAATTTCTCTGAGGTATCCAATACTATGTGACACCTTCCAGCGAGTTACCCTAGTCCATGCTGGTATGGCCTGTGCAAATCGTTAAATAAAAGTTCTATTAACAAAAATTTAGTTCTTCATATCACATATTGTTTAGTGACAATGAGAATGGTAAAGGATGCTCATTTCAGGATATAATGAAAGGTTTAGTACTCACTTAACATCATTAATACTATGGACCTCTGCTGCATGACCTTGGAAGGAACTTTTTCTGTCCACAATGATTTCACCGTGTATTATTTCAGGACAATTAATTTCTAACTGAAAAAAAGGAGATGTAGTTAATGGAGACAAATAATTATGTGGTATCAATTGAAAATGCAAAAAAGTTGAATAAGCAAGTTAGACAAATTTTGTACAGTACTATATTAATTACTTTACATAATGATAATAAATGTACTAATACACTATAGTAAATATAATAGAAGTGCTTATCTAAAGAGATATTAATTCATTTAATCACACTACGTTATTTTTGTTTTAATTTCCTTTTAAAATGTTTTTACCACTATTACTTTATTCAGATCCATAATTTCTTCTATTTTTATATTGTTATTCAGTTTCTTCACTTCTTTAGGCTTTATTTGATGTAATATTTCCCTTATTTTCTCTACCCACTGATATATTATTGTCTCACCAATGTTTTCTCTATAAAATAATATAAAAAAAACCTTCAACAAAATATTTATGAACATAAAAAGGAGAATTCGAATTTATTTCGTAATTTATTTTATAAAATTTAAGATACATTTTATGAGAAAGGTATAAAATTTAATAACCACCACTAACAAATATATTTCATCTAAGCTGTTGTGCATCTTTTCTTTTTCCTTCCTATTCATCCAAGGAGCTGACAGTTCATATTTTGGTGGTGATTCAGCTGGGTATTCCAGCGGTATTGTTATATACAATATAACTTCATGGTCATTTTCTTTTACTTTGACGTTGTAAGATCTGTTTGCCTCACTTTCAGTAGTCCAATCATCTCCGTAGATGGAACTTAAAGCCTCTACTTCTTCGATCTAAAAGTTTTTAAATGATGAACTTTGTAATGCTCTGAATTCCAGAACATTGTAAAATATGAAAAAAAATCCAAGTGTTACCTACTTGTTTTGTTAAATTATCAGAATCCATAACTTAATTGTTATATTTATAATTATAGCCGAAGCAATATGCTTTTAATTACGACAAAAATTACGAAGATAACACACGACAATAATGAACTATTACTGTCACTGTCATTTTTCAAGCGTCATTGTCAATTTTTTTTTGCCCAAAAGCAAATATAATAATAGCAGATGATTGATGCAGATTAATTTAAGAGAGAAAATTTATTACGATATATTCTTCAATTTTTAATCACAATTGTCAACGAAAAATTAACTGATTTTTAATATACCATGGTCTATATTGGTTTTGATACAGAAGTGATGTAGAAAAGAGTTAAGTTATTGTTCAATTTATCGTACATCATCATTCACTCAACAAGAAAATCTAGTTAGTAGTTTTAATTTTATATTTACTTTGAATTAAAAAATACCTTTATAGATACAGATGCGTGTACGAAATTATACATCAGGGCAATACTTACTATCATTTAAGGTAAGCCACAAAAACGGCATAAAAAATCGCCGTTAAATAATGACACCTATACGAATACATTGGGTTTTATTAAGCGGTGGGTAATTGCTAGAATGGTATGCAAATACAAAATGTAATAGACGTATTATGGAAATACTCCGTAGACCGGAAACTTTGTGATTTCATGCAAAGCTTTTATACAGACTGTGTCACACGACATACAATTTGTTATGGTAATAATTTATTCAATTCACATATGTACATAACGGTACGGTATGTGTAAAGTTTTTATTTAATACGTTTTATTTAAATTTACGATCAGTGCTTCACAACTAACAGATGAAGTGAGAGAAAAGTTAATCTGAAATTTTTTTTATCAAATTACAAGACGAATAACGTTATTATCTATGTTGGAAATTGTGCGATCCACGCTTGTCAATAAGTTGCTACTTTAATTGTAGCTTAGAAAAATAATGTGATAATTCTTATTGGTCAAACAGTTGTGTATGCTGTAGATAGTAGATATTGGTAATTTCCTTTTAAAATTGTTACACAGAAATGTTTTCAATTCTATTTTGTGCTTGAAATAAACGTTGTGGTGATACCTACCTAGACGAACTGTAGCAAGAAAAACTATCAGACTAGGTAAAATTTTGATAGGTTAAATATGCATAAATATATTTCATTACACACATTTAAAATATATTTCACATAGCATTGCTGTTTTGCTGTTATACATCATGTCCTACATGTGCAAGCACGCTTCACTATCTTTGGCTTAATTTACACATAACATCATGTGTCAACTGACGTAATTGTTAGGCCATTGCTGATAAAAATAATATTGGAAAAATAAATTTAGGGTCAAAAAGGAAAATAAAAAACTTTAATACCAATATTTGGTTTATTGTGCTGTAATAAACAATTAACTGTGTATTTCCGATTTGTGTTTAATTATGATGCCATCATTAGCAGTTCATACTAATTTCATCTAATATTAAAAGTTGTTACGCTATCCAAAACCTCAGCCATTTTTTTTAATGTATTTTCGGCAACTGCATTATCATCGTGGACTTTCAATTTAGCCAAGATTTTTGTTGTTTGCAACTATTCTAAGGCAATATATATAATTATTTAAACTTTTTTACATTCCGCTCTAATCTACATGGTTGTTTACCTTTTACATTGACCGAAGCAATACTTAAAATGGCTATCTAAGAACAAACTGTTCTAGATATAATTATAGACTAATTACAGTATCACAGAGTCACAATACAAAGTCCATTCATTAAGTTGATTTTTACTATTTTTTTACCAAAATTCAATAGAGTTGTTCAAAAATTTTCATAATTTTATCCACCAAAGATTAATGCTAAGATTCTAAATTAAAAAGTTTATCTGTCAATTTATAATCTGTTTAGAAACAATATCTAATTTAATGTATAGCGTTAATTTTATGGTTTATACAATGTAATCACTAAAATTCTGCTTTCTAAATATTAAAATTAAACTAACCGAATGAACTTTGTATTAATTATTACTAATTTTCGTAGACTACTTTTTCCACAGTAAATCACTGCTAAGTTACACTAATACAACACATTACTTACGACACTTATATTGAATTTTATCTTTATTAAACACCTACATTATGTTAATCTAATATTATACATTTAAACAACTTATAATATAAAAATCGTTCATATGTATAATATAAAAAAAAAAACAATAAATAAGGTATTACCTAAGTAAGATACAATGAGTTGATTATGTAAATAAGGTAAAAAAGTAAGATTATTTATTAACCATATTTGCTTCATTTTATTATATTTATAAGTTATAAATATAATTATATTTTTTATGTAACTTCGGTGAAACTACAGGGCAAAAATATTACTTAATACATCACCATAGATATTCTTTTTAAACAAGTAACGAAATAGTAACTGTCACCTAAACTAGGTTTATAACACTTTAGTTTCCCGCCTTTATTTCTGAAGAGGCAGTTTCGTTGAAACAATCATTCGACACACCACTTTGCACCGAGCAGTAGCTGGCTGGCGAACTTCTATCACTGGAATTTTTTTCTTGACTATGATATTCGATCATACTACCACTTGGTTGCCTAAGTATACTCTGGAATGCTACTGGATGTGGATTAGTAATTTTGTCAGGTTTCTTCAATAGTTCTTCAATTGAGTACGGGTTTTTCTTTTTTTCTTTTTCTTTTGTCTTATGTTCTTGATCATCGTCTGGCCTATCTGTGCTGTCATCACTGGCTTCAACCGATATGTGTTCAGAATTTTCTGATTTAACTTCGTCCGGATTTATTCTGTTCAGAAGATCGTTATGTAAACTGAGAGCATATGGAGTAAAGTTTTTAGCATCCGTGTGATATGGCATCATAATTCTTTGCCATGGTGAAATCGGATAAGGTTTCAAAAGTCCTTGAGCTTGGACTTGATTAGCTAGAAGCCATGAAGTCGCTAATCTTCTGTCATAAATCTGAGAAGGATCTGTAGGTTGCGAGGGATGGATTCGAACAGCAGAATGCGCGAAATATGAATTCTGTTGACTCTGTATTGGTGTAGGAGCCAATGAAGTTTTTAAAGACATGTAATCCATAACGTTAGGTGAGAGCTCCGTCTGCGGGTATGGTTCTGAAACAGTTGATTAAGTTTTTAAGCATATTAATAGGTTTTGTAATTAGAAACATTAAATTTCTGAAAAAAATTAACACTAAAAAGATACTATATAATTGTTACGTTCGCAGTGTATTGGAGTACGGCGGCGTGGTTTGGTCACCCATATGCAAATTTTATCAGCTTTCGAAATCTAACGAATACAGAAGCGATTTCTTAATCATATCATGTATAACAGCAAAGTTAAACATAAAGCTTCGTATAATGAGAAATTAAATTTTTAATATTGACTGTCTAGCAATTCGTTGACGATATGTTGACATAATTATGCTGTATAAAATATTAAACGGAATTATTGACTGCGCGGATTTACTTAAAAAAATAAGCATAAAACCTCCTCACAGATATCCACGTAGTCCTCAAGCATTAATTTATCTATCACCCTTCAAATCAAATCTCGGGCAAAACGGCTCACTCTGTAGAATGTCTCGCTTGCTTGATCAAGTGTCGGGTTCCGTAGATGTTTACAGATATACTCAATCAATATTTAAAAAGAACACATTGCAAAAATTACGTTCATTACAATACAGTTGGTCGAATCGAATATTAGAAACATTACTTTATAACTAGGTTAAAATTAAGTTTTATGCATGCCTTTAGTTAATCACTCTGTTTTTTTTTGTTTTATTCTATGATTATATTTATCGTGTGTACTATTTGTAATTTTATTTCATCACTTTTAATGTTCAAGCTGTGGCTGCCTTAAATATATTTTACACTTAACACTAAATTAATATAATTTGCTATATGTAAATCTATCTAGTATCTATGTATCTAGTGTAAATCTATGTATCTAGTGTAAAAATCCCTGGCTGTCTGTTATTAAATAAATAAATTAATTAATTAAAATGCCTTTAATCTATTTAAAAGATAAATGTATGCTAGGTAATAGCTCTTTAAATTGTCATGTAATTTGGGCGACAAAGGTAACTACATGTAAATATGAATTACTTTATTACTTTAGTTAAGTTTAATTGCACGATATACGAGATTTTTTTGTATTTATTCCAGGTACAATGTAAAGGTCTGTACCTATGCATTATTTTGCATAGACAACTATGTACATTTAAATCCAATAACAGAATGGAGTACAAAACTTAAAAATCATGTAAACATTCTTTAGAAAAAACAAAGTAAATACAATTAGATGGATAACAAATAGAATAATGAATGTTGTGTGCTGAATTATGGGCCTATGGTGACTTCAACAAACATAAGTTAAGCTGTGAAAAATGTTCGCGAAAGTCTATAGTTTACGACACTGTCACATAATGCAACACTAAATTACGTAGTTAGAGCACTTTAACACTGCACAACTAATAAATGAGACAACGTACGTTATAAATTAACAAATGTAATATAGTCCTGTCATATTTTATTAACATTATGGATGTTATTCATTGTTTCAATAAACTCAAGAATGACAATCGTTTATGGTCATTATCCTTGCAGCCCACAACTTGTTGATAAATAATAAATATTACTTTTTGTATTAGTTTTTTTTTTAAGGAAATATTGGCAAGCGAGCGGTTCCCGTGATGGAAAGTGATTACCGTCGTCTATAGACAGCCGCAACGTTCAAAATATCGCAGCTGCTTTGTCAACCTAACAATAAGCAAGAATCACAAAAATTATATATGTGGTTGTAACATGTATGTCATTAGTGCAGGATTGAAGGAGGCGACATTAATACATTACTGCGTGTAGTATATTTATGGTTATTGGTACAAACAGGATATTGTTCAGGTTATTGAACTTTTTGTTCGAGCTGTGAAGAATATGACAAAGGTTCCTATTTATCGTAGAAGGCGATTAAATAGAGCTATGAGTTCGTGAGCGTTAAGGAGTTCGTACCTTCTTTGCCTTCTAAGTTACTGTTCTATAATAGTCCACAAACGTATATTTATTAAATAAATTTCACAATACTTTTTAAAGAAAAAGAAAGTCGCCCTTACATAACTTTATTTCACAGAGTTAAATAATTATTGGCTTTAATTTACTTTGACAGAGCAATTAAGCAACGATAAATATATTGACGATGATAATTGTTAAAACAAATTACATAATAATCAACATAATTTATCGTTGTTTGCGCAAGCAAAAATAATAGTTTTTATAACAAACTTCCTGCCTCAAATATGCACGTATAGTATATAAATGTTTAAAAGTACAATTCAATGGTGAGAATAATTTTGTTAAGTTTAATTAACAAACTTTTTGGTGATAAATTATTAAAAGCCATTTCGTTGGCGTTGATGTTTGCTAGTTTACATGTCTTAAGTGTGTGATTATCTCATTTTGGAATAATTAAATAAGAAACTATAATTTTTTACGTTTATTTGGACTTCCTTTCACCTGTTTCAATAAACGTTAGTTGTCCACTATTTATTAACCGTTCGTTTAAACGTTTACTTTAGAAATTGAAATTATTTTTTTTTTCCAACGTAGCGATTATAAAATTAAACGAAGGTGTCTAAAAGTTATATTTATGAGGCAATGGGCACACTTTTATAACCTCTATTTCAATTACATGAATTTAAAATTTGTTTTTTTGTTGAGCAATATCGAGCGGTGTTAGCTTAAGTGAATTTTTCGTAACCGCGAGGGTTCTCGAGCCTGAACCGCATAGGCTCTGGGACGGTCTATCATCAGTGTGGTGCTGGAGGGGCCATACATGTGTTCCGAATAGAGATGTCGAATTCCCCAAAATGCGAACTACTTAGGGAGTTTTGCAAGGTAAAAAATCCACAAAACTCTCACCTCCCCCCAAAAGGTAGATTATATCTTTCGAAGATTTCCCCTCTGATAACATAAAAATGTGAATTTTCCAATGACTTAAGGAAAAGAAAATTCTTCCTTACCATGGCCCGATCTGGGTTCCTCATCACTCCACGCGAGTCCGCTGTTGCGCAAGATCCTATTCACTGAGGAAACTGAAGGTATAGAGTGAGGTTCGCATACTCTCGCACTGAGAAGTCTCTCTCTGATTTCCCAAGCGAACATGCCAGGGTTTTCTTGCTTCAGACGCAATATTTTCTTCACAACTGTCGGTGTTGCAACTTGCTGAAACGAAATTGTATTTGTTTTAATTATTAGTTGCTACATGGAAATAAAACTAAAAACATCGGAATGTAATTATAATCTAATCGGAGCCGTAAATGCACAATTTATTCACTCTTTTGCAATGTAGATTTAATTATAAATGTGAAATACAAAACAAGAAAAGATTGTATAACTATCAAACAGTATAGTTTTGTATCATACTTTTATAGAGTAAAAGTAAAGTTATAGTGTATATAGCATTGCAATATTTTATTAGTTTTCACTAATATTTAGTAGCTTTCATTAGAAATTAAGTCCGCCCTGAGTACCCTGTACGATGTTTACGAAAAGGAATGTAAATAAATAAATTATTATAAATGAAATTCGTATTGAAGGACATCTAGGGAACGGCGACGGAAGTTTTGCGAATTGGGAGCCCCCATCATATATTACTTATTAATTATTCTGTGGTCGTTACACTGAAAAAAAAACTGATGAAAAGCCGTAAATATGTACGTAGGCCTGGTAATAATACGAAATTACCGGGTTAAGCGCACATGTCATGAGGCACCGATGAGCGGTGCGTAAGCATTAATGTCTGTTTAATAACGGCGCTCGCTCGTGATGTTTGTATTTACTGGGAAACGTGTCATTTACCGCCTCGAAAGTGTGAAAGTCATTCATTTTTCTTTAATGGGATACACGATGCGTTGAACCTGGCGAAGCTGTAGCGATCACTTCCGATAGATCTAAACATTTTCATTCTTTACGTTTTCTTTGAATATCGATGGTGTCTTGTTTCATATTGGAGTCATCAAAACACTTTTTGTAATTCGGAACGTCTTGCTACCATCCTCATATTGTCACTCTCTCGCCAGTCCGGCAGTCGTACAATAACAATCAGAGTGTTTTGGTCGAGCGCGCTTTATCTATCATCTTCGGTCTAATTGTCACTTAACATAATGTGGTAAAATCCAGGTTAAGTATTATTGTCGAATATAACATTAAGATATGACAGGTGCAATATGTTTTTACGTGCTCTTGTTTGAAAATAATTCCTTTTTAAACTTTCATATGTATCGCATTTCCAAGTATTATCTTCACACAGTATGTCTTTTTCAAGGTTTTCAAGGTTGATCTATTACTGTACCAACATTCAAAGATTTTGGTTCCGCGGTTTAGGCGTCAAAATAACCAAACAGACAAGAATCACTAGGCAATGAACTTCCTGCCGAGATTAACAAATAGAGCTATAGTATGCAAAAGGGGCGAAATAATTATAAGCCAAGGTCAGCTACGCGCTTGTGACATTTCTGCTATTTGAAAACGTCCATAGGCTACAGTAAACTCTCTCTCACCATCAGGCGGGTTTGTTTGCGATCTTAGTGACATAAAAAACGCATATTGGGTTTTACAACATTAGTACTTATGAATGAACAAATAAGATACATACAACTTTTATGAGCTAAGGTTTAAGATTAGTTACATTGCCTTTATATTTATTTCATGTTTAATTACGTCAGAAGTTCATTAATAATACAGTCTAACATTTATGAAATATTGTAAACCTCTCCCTAGAACCTGTCGACAGCAAAGGTAGGAAGGTAATTTTTAATTTATTGAATATTTTTTATAGTTACTAACGTTCCAGGCGAGCTAAGATATAATATTGTTTACTAAACCTATTGCTTCATCAGATTATTACTGAACAGTAAAATATACTTAACATGACATAATTTTCTACCTATGTTATTAGATTACATAAATATTAATAATTTATTAAAGATGTCTGTGTCTTTTTTTTAATTATTATGTTAAAAAAATTAATAACGGAGTAACACAAAAACCTTTTTGTTCCGAATTTTAATTCGATATTGAAATATTAAATAACCACAGTAAGTACGTAAGCGATAAAGAATAACGCAAATGTAGTGTTATATGCGTTTTTATAACGTCTACGATACATTCCACGAAAAAAGTAAAATAAAAATGAGCTCGTCTATCTTGATATAGACCCTTGGTCGTCGTGTCCAATCTGATATATCGATAGAGGCCCACTCTAACGCCAGCTAATGAGCAAAGCCGTTCTAAGCCAAGTTATTATTGTAAGCAGATGTCCATTCACACGGAATTTCATTTCACTGCCAATATTACCTTTAGTCATGAAGTGTAGTTATGATATAGTGTAATGAAAATTCCGCCACTAATAACTGTGAGTAAAT
Organism: Pharmacophagus antenor; assembly: GCA_018245475.1. Classification (NCBI taxonomy): domain Eukaryota; kingdom Metazoa; phylum Arthropoda; class Insecta; order Lepidoptera; family Papilionidae; genus Pharmacophagus; species Pharmacophagus antenor. Next base: position 32,999 of record DWQX01000235.1, on the reverse strand, counting down.
TGTTTACATAAATTGTTGTTAGTTTTATCATGAATTTATCGTTCATTTCGTTGGTTAAGGTACCTGAGATGATTATCGTCAAGATTGTCATAAACGTCCACGTGGGTTATTAAATTATCGTGGTAGCCCGCCCCCACACATTGTAGGCGGTGAACTCTACTCTTCACTCGTCATTAATTTTAAGGAGAGTGAACTGCCCCATTTGCACCACGAGATGGAGTCAAACAGAAACTGTTGCTGTCGGAAATGCGGTAGGATGAGAAAGCGTCTTCGCAGTTCCGGCCGAAGACTTTGGGAAGAACATCGTGAGGTTTTATCTAATATAAATCCGGCATAACACCGCTGTCCCCGCAACGCAGGGAGCTTTTATGAGCCGTCTACACTGAGTGTGCTATGAAATTGGCCTTACATTGTAAATCTAAAGACACTATTATATCCTGTCTGAGATTTCGATTTCTTTTTTTATATTGGGTAGAAGTCTTTACTAGATACCCACCATGATTTTGACGGAAAATCTTGGTAAATACCAAGCGACAATAAAGCTGTGAGTGTGTATGTAACCTAATTTGAATTAAATTACTGGTAACGGCATAGTCTACTGGCTCTAATGTGTTTTTTTTAATATTAAGCTATATTATGAAATCGTGTGTAAACCAAGTTTGAAACGGATAATTTTTCGTACATATTTATTATCCAATTCAAAGTATTCTATAAAATGTACTTTTTAAACATATTCTTTATGTTTTTAACTATATTAGAAATAAATTTAAATAAAAATAAAGAAATTGAGTTTTTTTTCAGTTGGGATTCGAGTGATAAATACAGAAAGTAGAGTTTTAATATAATTTATTTTATTGGCGGCCGTACCAAAAAAGAATATTAACGAAACTATCAGTTTTTTTTTCAAACAATTTAATATATTTTTTCATTAATATTTGATTCATATTCATTACAAATATGTGTATTTATAGCGAATATCAACAAATACATAAAAAAAGTTACTAGGTAACAAAATGGTTGAATTATTTATCCATATCGTAGAGGTTCAAAAAATATTATGACAGTGCCTATTGTGATCGCGTCATAATAATTACGGAGTAGCAACGTGCGCCTTTCGATTAGAAAAAGAAAAAAGGAAAAAAACATGGCGCTAAAATTGAGCGTTCAATAGGATATCGATTGAGCATCTAATAGCGTAATGATAAGTTTCCTTCAAAAATTAACGCCCTGCATCCGCAATGGGCTCTTTGCCACACCTCACTACCGAAGGCTACTATTTAAACATTATCTTTGACAGGCTCCTTAAAAATCGTATAATTATTTTTTTAAAAGCGCACATGCGTGTATGGCCTGCGTCTCGTAGCAAAAAATAGAATACTTTTAATGGATTTCTGACTTTGAGTTTCGATAATTGCTCCGTTTCTCATGATTTTGACAACTTTAAAACGTATTTCCTGGAACTTCAAGTTTTATTGAATTTTAAATGTATTATATATGTAAAATATTAATAATCAGTTCGAATATATTGAAAACAGTTAGGTGGAAACTTTTAATCCTCCTTGGTAGTTTTATCAAATAAAAGGAAATATAAAAATTTTGTTTTATTTCATATATAGACAATTTGGGGCTTTCAGATTCGCATAAAAACTTTTTTCTTTTCTTTAAATACCATATTTCACTAGACATTACTCTTGATTCTCAATGTCCCAGATTTGAAATATGGTATTGTATTTATTATCTTTTTGAGAATGGTTTATTCCACGATTTTAAATAATTTAATAGATTTGCGTATTGATTACATACATATAATATATAGGTTTTCATCATCCCTATGCATTAGAAACGACAAGGAAACAGAGAATCTCAACTAATAACTAGTACTAAGTTTATTTGCTCGTAAATTGCTGTGCGTTTCATACTTATATGTCGAATTAGTTGAAAAACATTGTCTTAACATAAGATAACACCAACATAAATGCTATGGGTTTACAATTATTGCAAAACTAAAATACATGTAGTTTAACAGATTTTTTTTCTGTGTCATTGTCAAATTATTTACACGTTTCATAGCACCTTTCCTTGTTTCTCTCCTTGCCAAGGCCACGTTAATACACAGATTAAAAATATTATTTTATACCACCACAATGCGTATGTGTTTTAAAATATCAAAAATGTTAATACAGTTACGACTTAGTACCTCTAGAGAATTTGTTTCACTGATTATTAAATTATTTTTCCTTTACAAAATATTAAAATGGATTTTGTAAGATTTCATCGTTTAATGTTAAAAAATTAGCGAAATGTCAATACAAAAAAAAAATTAAAAAAACACAACAAAAGGACATTAACTGGTGTAGAAAAATATCGACACATAAATGAATTCGTTCCCATTGCGAAGAGAACATGATACGGTGTCGGAGGCTAGGCGATTACGAACAACGCGTATCGCGGTAGCGGACCGTGTGTCATGGCGGCATTCCCGCGTCACGGCGCGTCCCGTTTGCCGTGCGACGCTTTTTGCGCGCGCGCGCATCAATCATACTCTGACACATCCAATATCGGTTTTTGCGCTGCCCGCTACGCGAGACGCAACAAAATGGCGCTGGTAACTGTCCACAAACGCGTGGACGATTAGTGTTTCTTATTACCGATTTCTATTAGACTTTCCACCTTCCTGATGGGGTGAAAGATAATTTGCCGGGGCGTGAGACCGTTGCTTTAATGACGGATTGATTCGATATTAATTCGAGGGAGGAAGATGTGACGTTTCTCCGTTAATATTCGCTTAATGCGGTATTGCAGGTGCTCGTTGGCTAGTTATCTAGGAGCCGACAAGTTTTTATTGACACCAAAAAAAAAATACCGTTCCTTTAAAGGCATTAATTAAGGCTTTAGTTATGACTAATTTAGGTACATTATAAACTTAAGTAGTTTTTGCAGTAATATGTTTGTGTATTACTGAGCACATTGTGTTATGGGAAATGGGCTTGGATATAATTTGTATTTGTTACTTTTAAACTGTGATGAAATGGGTATGATAGGTGTAATACAACATTTTAGAGTAACCTATTCAATTTAACTTACATTAAAATATAAACTTATATAATTTTGCATACTGTCGTTTAGGATGCTATTGCAGGCCCATTCCTACTGCTAAATTGCCGCTCGGTTTAATAGATGCTGTAACAGTATCTCAACGCGACAAACGCAACATGTTGTATAAACCCTCATTCAAATCCTAAATAACTCCTCATTGTGAAATATTGGTGTTTAGCTTATAGGTGAACCTCCTTAGTCTTATCACTTTTTTGATAATTTTTTTAATCATTCTTTAATTTTTAAAATCTACTTGTCCGGATAGATGGAAGCTCATTTTTATTTAAAACATTTTTAATTTACTAGTAAGAAGCATAATATCTGACAAAAAATTAATATTTTTGGACAAGTTATTCGAGATTAATAAATTATTGACATCTATGCAGTTTTTAATATTATTGAAGGTAATTATTGTAATTTAAGTATAAGGATGCTGGCTGAATGAGGGTATTACTAGCTGAAGCACATTATGAATTAATTCCAACTTTCCTCACCACCTCCTTAAAATTAAAATACAATTGCTTAGTTGTGTCCTATTCTTTGTTCATATTAAAACATATTGTTATTGAAGTCACAAATTTCAAGAACTAAAGTTTCTGAACAATAACTACGATACTATTCATATCAGGATATATTTCATTGTCTTTCTTCACTTGAACTAAGATCGCTTGGGTCACGAACTTTGTACTCCTTTATTATTTGTATGGATCTTAGCTTACTTTTAAGCAATTAGTCAATCGTGTTACTAATTTTTTTTAATGATTAATAAATTATATTTCTCAAAATACATCATTTATTAAATTAAATAAACTTGATATATAAACAAAGCACCACCGTATCAGAATGGAATAAGACGTCTTATGATAATAAAGATCTAAAGAGCGTAGACGTGGCCATTTCCATGGACTCTAGTCGTATAGGAAAATATTTCCAATATGTTTTATGAAGCAGCTTTACGGTATTAAGAGGCGCGTAATAATATTGACAGCATAATCCTGCGGGAGGACCATAAAGGGGCTATTATCGTTGCAAATCCGGCTTTACATGGGTAAATCCAAAACGGTTTCGATACCTAACGTGGATATTGGATAACGTTTGAATCTACCGGATCAACACTTGCTTTGAACACTACATGAAATCGAAATTCATATAAGTTTTGTAAATACTTTCCATTCAAAGGTTGTCTTGAAGTGATAAGATGCATTTTAATGTCTATGAATGTTTTTATTTTTTGTACGGTTTTATTTGGGTTGCGATAAAGTATATTCTGTTATATTGTGTAATTGAAAAAAAAACAGTAAGTTTTATGGTAAAGATATTTGTACAAGATTAACGCCGTAAAAATAATATTCACAGACACTAGAAAAATTTAATACACGGTCAAAAAAATAGAAATAAATCCAATTTAACACGTATGGGGTCCATTGGGTCATAATAAATGTTTCAATCTGAATGAAATTTCACACAAAAATAATCACTGATGCAGAATCTATAATAACAAATTTATAGATTTTACAATTTGCAATATATTTTCAAGAGTAAAGGATTTTAAACCATTACTTGCCACAATAAAAAAATATTAAGTAACCATAATTATATTCATACTAACTAATAAGTGGAATTAATTTTACTATAATTGTTACCGTTTTTATTTAAATATTAAAATGTTTGTGCAATCTCATTATTTTAATGACTGTTTTTCATTGTAAAGTTGTTATTTGTTTGTTATTTAAAAGAAATAAAAAAAAATAAAAGGTATTGTAAAAGTGGCGGATAATGGTTTTATGTATACATAATAACTGAGAATAACCCTTCAATAACATTCATTGAAATCTTATTTTTACAAAAAATACATTAGAGATAATTCACGAATGTAATAAAAGAAAGTAACAAAACACAATTGTTCTGTAATCGCCGCCGACCCTAAGTATGCACCTGGGCAATCCTCGCGTTATTCGTACACGTGTGTTATTAAGGTTTCAACAGCCAGCAGTGGTTGACAGCCGGCAGGTGCCCGACGCTCCCATGACCCGAGCGCTTGACCAATCGACTCATTACTGTTACAAATTGCCACCCGATTCGACCCGCGATTGTGACATCGAAAACGTCTAATTGTCCAACGTTGTGTTTTTATAAACGACGAGTTTCTCTGTGTGCAATGTTCAATGGAGCTATTACTAATCCACATTAATTCGTTAAAAATATATATAAGTATGAAATATTGAATATGTATTAATAAACAGTTTAATAATGATTAGATTCTTGATCGCCTTAGTCGCGCAATGGTTCACCGCTTGCCTTGTAACATGGTTGTCCCAGGTTCGATTCCAAGCCACATAACTAGTGGAGTCTGGATGGTGTAAGGGTTTTTGAACCCTCCTAGCTACCATCCTCTACGAAAATTTGAGGTCATAACAGTATTACTGTACTCCGGCGGTCATACATGTGGAAGCCGGTTGTACTTTAAACTACAGCCTCATTGTTACTTAAAATGAGGTTAAATTTAGATCAAGTGTTAGCTCAATGCTAATAAAAAAATATTCCACCCTTTTCTTTAATATTTAAAAAAAAGAATCGATCAATCATGAACAATTCCGGGCATACGTAAGCGCGCATGTTACTGACGTAAAATCGTCTATTATCATTTTTAATTCGTGTAATAATGGCAAGTTGATTTTGAAATAAATATTTCCCGAGCTGCGGTGTTGCTAGCGCGATTAAACACAGCCAGTAACGTGTTGCCAGCGTTGCATATTTCATATCCGAGTTATATCGTTTGACAGAACTGTTAATGTCCATTTGGCATGTTATTGCATTTGTGGTGATCCTATCGCACTTTTCAATATTATAGGTGAAATGTTTGGTTATTTAAATTTATAGACTACAATATCTATGTGTCATCAACGCAACGCTGTAATATTAAATGAACGGTGATTTGGAACAAATGAAAAACATTAAAATTTTTACGTGTAAATATAGAAAATCAATGCGTATCGCGGATGTCATGCTTAGTATCTTTTATTTAGATGACATATTGTTGTTCTTTCTAGAAATAAATTCTTACTACACTCTTAAGTTTTGCAAATAGTGTAGACAATCACGGGCGGAACTAAAATAGTCCCTCGGTTTGCACGTTACTTGAAATAATAATAATTAGTTATCTCTCAGAATAAGTTTTAAACTCTTTTTGCTGCGAATTAAAAGAAACCGTTTACAAGCGAAATCGTGTTATTGAGTAACGTAAAAATCGAGGGACTGGTGTATTGAACTTCAATTACCACTATAAACCATTCTTTTGTAATGTTCACATAATAACTCTTCTTCTTCACATCACTCACACTGGACAATACATCAGTTCTTCGATATGTACTTTACGAGTACTGTACTTGAATAACACGATTTCGCTTTTACACGGTTTTTAAATCACAAAAAAAAGTTTTGGCCTTATTCTGATAGACAATCTATATAGAAAACCGTGTAGAAGCTAAATCATGTATTCGAGTACTGTGCTAATTGAAGGAAAAATACATACGTTTTTTTTCAATTCTCGTATGTTATACAAAACTAAATTATTATATACGGAACATTAATAATTTTAGTTCGTATCACAGCTTTAGCAGAGCACGTTTGCCTTATGACATATGGTTGTTATTTCACTTCTATAGAAAAAAAATGTTTATTAACACTGGTTTATGCGACGCGTCATTTTGACACAACAATGTTCATTTACAGAATCATTATTCTATATCTCAATTTTCATATATTTTTCTATCGCTTATAGCAACCTTGCTTTGTATTTTTCTCTAGAAAACAAAATATTAGGATTAGGAACTGGATCATATAACCATGCCTCAAGAAGAAAATTATGAAAAAATGTCCCTAAACCTAGTGTTAAAGAAACAAAGTAATTTAATAACAGTCAACATCAATAAACCCGCTGCTATATTTATTTTAATATGTTGTCACATCCCTCTAGAAGCCCCGGAAATTGGGGCGATAACAGAAACACGTATTGATGACATTTAATTAGGCGGGAACCGAGTGGGGTTGGTTTTATTTGTTTTACATCACGACTTACATGATATTTTGTTAATCTGATCTTCGGTTTTTATAAGGATGCTACTATTCTTTAAAAAGTATCTCAATTAAAAAAAAATAAAGTAATACTTGATAGTAAAAGATATTACGAAGAAATTTTACATTAACTGTACGGACATTTTATCATGGGTTTTCTTTTCGTGAACACAGTCAATTGATATATTAACTAATCCTCAAATTTTCTTTAAAAATTTGGCATAATATTAAACTGGAAATGCTAACATATTGAGTATAGTAAATTTTTTAATGAACGTTGTTGCATCTAAATAACGCGTCCCATAGACCTACAGTTAGGAGATCAAACATAAAAGTTGTCCTAATCTTTCCATTTCACGCGACTACTTTGGAGTTTACAAACTTCCGCGTCATATTCGCAATACAGGCACCGTCGGTCGCCCGCGGCTAACCTCGCGGCTAATGTCACCCGTTAATGAAGTTCGCGCGGGTGTGCGAAGTCACTAATTGGTCATAACGTTTCACATTTAATGCTTAAAACATTTGCATGGAGAAAACACTTAAACCACACTGTTAAAGGGTTATCTGTTTAAACCTTAAATGCATAATGTCATTCGTCTACAAATTAGTTTCAATACTCTTCACACAAAAGCTGGTGTATGTAGGCGTGTGTATGCAATCTCAAATGCACAATGCGGACCGTAGATAACCAAAATAATTTCAGTATTACTATTAGTAGCAAAATCCTTTTTTGAGGTATGAAAGTGGTGGGTGGGGGATAATGTTTGAGATATTGCTTGGGAAAAGTCATGTATTGAAGCGTTAATCAAAAATTACTTATTTCACGGAAAACTATTGAATTTAATATTTTTTTCGTAAATTGCCTACTTCATGAACATGAATTCTATGGCATTACATTTAAATTCTAAGTTTAAAGATAAATTTACAAACTAAGACAACTTATGGAATAATAGTCATTTAATATCGTCATAATTTGATTACGTGTTCAAAATTTTATAAAGAAAAATGTTTTTAGGTCTTGAGCTTCCTTTTATGATAAGTTAATTTTTTGATGTAAACATTATTATCAAATTATCGAATCAAACAATTAACATTGGATGTTAAACTAATTGCAATCTGTGCATATGATTTTGGAACACGGCGTGAAAGTGATCAATGAACAACCGCCCTAGACCATAAAGCGCATTGAAGCGGTGTCGGCTCCACTAATTATGGTCATTTGACCATAAACATGAGGCCATCGATCATAAATGCCATAACTCGAGATCGTAAAGCCGGGGTTCGGCCACGTGAATATTTGAACGCTAAATCGTGCAAAATATAGTACATTTTCTCAAAACTTAAACAGTACTGTAAAGTAACTGTATTCCTATAAAATTTACGACTCTTCATTGTTATATCACTATTATGATATTATTTTATTGTATGATCAGCGGGCATTCATCTCCTTCCTTATAACAAGGAGATTCTTTGTTTTTTGAATAATATTATTAAAAAAATATCCTTTTTATAATATTTCTTATTTTCACGACTTCTTTGAATACGTAGATAAAATAATATATGTGATTCATTTAAATTTTATCTTTAAACTCATCGTAAGACGTATGTCTAAAAATATTGCTTAGAGTTCTTAGAAACAATACGAAAGTCATATGCAAATAACATTCTATGTATGAAATTAGTTATAATTTTATATTTTCAAGTCAACAGAAAAATATTATATATTGAATAGTGAAAGAACTAATGTGAATATTTAGGTATCTCAAAATTACGATGTTTAAGAAAAGAGAAGAAGCTCATTTGTTGTATAAAAACTCCATGTTGGTTAACAGCTCCAATAACATGACGTAAAACTTTTAATTTATTATTTCCGAAGCATAATATCCCGGATTTATTTAAAAAAGGAAAAAAAAAACTTCGATGATATTTATTACCTTGATCCGAATTGTTCTGCTGCGTAAATTTGATTAAAAACAAAACGAGCTGTTCTCATATACGAAATAACTACTAGAACCATCGTTATCGGCTGTGATTCTCATTCATTACCAATCGACCGTGCTCAGATAATCGTACGGAATCTCGTGTAAAATGGCAGTTACCTCAGATTGGTAATCGTTAATCCCAAGATCAATTATAACAAATGGAAGCCAAATTGACTGACACAGTTATACAAATTAATGCTTCTGTAGCGTAGACCAGATTACACAGAAAAACCGTAGCGCATCGGTACGTTCAAAAACGCTAATCGCGCGCTTTTCGCTATTCGTAACAGCTATAAAAAACGGTAAATATTTGATAGAAAATTAAGATGGTGCATTCGCGTGTTTTCCCACACTTATTCGTAGTGGTATTGTTAATATTTCACGAATAATTCGATTACGTAAGATCAACAACTTGATACTTTTTAAATCGATATTTACACTGCCGGCCAAAAGTTTGAGACCACCTTGAAAAAATTACAATATTGAATAAAACTCCAAAAGTTAGAGCTCTACAAATTATTTATTTACCTTATTAAATTGGGAACTTGTTATGTAACATAAAATAATTTAACAACTACAATAATTGCCATTATTATTAATATGGTGGTCTCAAACTTTTGGCCGGCAGTGTATGTATTCGTATTTATAATGGTTGGCGTAAACTGGTAAAAGCAGACAACAAAAACAATTCTGTCTATTTTGGAAGATAAATGTGACATTTCTGCGTAGTTTCTTTTACATAAATGAGTGGAACTTATATTTAAATACGAATAGATACGATAACGAGACATTTACTGTATAATATTAGTAGACCTAAATTCTATTACTGGTAACATAACATTGTTAAATATATTAGTGGACACTGGTGCTGAAAGAAAATACACAAGAAGCATAAATTGTGATAACATAATTGCTTAAATGTTCTTACTATTATAACTACAAATGAAATAAGTAAAAAATATTTTCAGCTCGTTCAAACGATTGCAAGTGTACATACTTATCTATAAAAGTTATGTTGTAAATTTTAACATTACGAAAAAGATTTGACAAGAGGTAATTAAATTTTTAACTCTTAAATCAAATTTAAGATTCGCAACGTATCGAATTTTTTATGGTATAATTATGTGTGACCGATGTTTAGATATGGAAAAGTTTTCGAGCGCGAAATTTCGTCGGTTCCGTATAACATTGATGGGATCACTGAAATCACTGTCAAATACACGAACGATTATTCACGAGGCAATCTCGATTTACATTCGACACAATCGCCGAGCAATCTAGATGAGTTCCGTGGTGCGTTGATTAGTAGTCAATTACGTATTCCCATAACAGCATCAATAAAAGTATTCGGTGATTTCGAAGTATTTTGTTGTAATCAATTTTTGACGTCGGCGTTCGTTTGTGGAACAACAAAATGGAAGTTTTATTGGCGTACCGAATTCGGTGAGGTCGGCGTGGTGTATCGCGGTCGGGTTCAGTGCGTCCATACCTAGTACTAGTCGTTAAAAATCAAAATTTGTTAATATTTTTAGAGATCTGCAATGGTTAAATTTGGAATTGTTAATTTCACAGATATGGTATTTGTCAATCAATAATTAGGTTTTGTTTTCGAATATTTCAAAAAAGGATATAAAGTTCTAAAAAATTAATTCATAGTTTAAGACATTATTTGCAGAAACATGTTTCGGAAAAAATGTTGCTCCAGATCAACATAGGAATCGTTAATAAAACTTATATAACTAATATAGCTTTTAGGACTACAAAGAAACAAAATGTCTAAAGATAAATAATTATCTTCTTAATTTCCTCATAAAACAATTATCTTAAAAGAAAATAAGACGAAAAACTATTTTGGAAATATCCCCAACTAAAAATTTCTCTATTAAATAGAATTTGCATAACAACCATTAATCTTTAAATAGAATTTGCATAATAACTATTAATTTTTAAAATTAAAAATAATTAATCTTTATTTATGATAGTTCACTACGCATCCACCTTTGAGCAGAAACTTAGAAGCTGTTTTTTTTTTCTTTAAATTGATTACAATTTTTTTGGAAAAATGGAGAGTGAATAATTACATCAAAAATATAATTGAGATGTAATAAAAATTTTATATAATCTAAATGAATTCGTTTCCATTAATCTAAGATTAATTCTTTTGTAAGTTGTTTGTACGGAACTCTTATGGTAATGGCGTCCGTCCCCATCGGGAGCGTATCGAAAGGCCAGTGCAAGAAGCCGAAAGTCAGGTCATTTTATAGTTTATAATTACGACTGATTGCCGGCGTGACCCAGGCGATTCGCTCCCACTAAGTTTTATTGAGGTGCTCGACCGCGGGCCGATGTTGCGTTCGGTTGCACTGTTGATTTTGTTTTATTTTTTAAAATGTTCGAGTGCGGTGCGAAATTAAAAAAAAAATATTGATTTTTAATGGATCCTTTAAGAAGGCGGTATAGGTTTTTTTTAACTATTAAAAGAAAAGACCTTACGATAATTACGAATTAGATTTTTTTTTCACGTTACAATTTATTAATAATTACATATCCCATAGATCAATTAGAGACGATCGGTCTTCTGTATTCACTAAAACATTGTGTATTGAAACCAAAAAAGTACTTTAGTTCTTTTTTGAATATTGTTATAATTTTTATATTTTGTCAAATCTCTTTTTCTACTATTATTACGACTTAGATTTATACAAAAAACTTAAGTCGTAATAACTTTTACAGACGATATTAGATATCATGGAATTTTTAAAACATTATTGTTACTTAAAAAATTACACTATTTAAAAATAAGTCTATTGATATAGATACCTATAAATAGAATGTGTTTGAATCGCCCAGAGTACTTCTGGCACTCACATGCATGACTGCCGGAACACGGCAACGCTGTTTGAGTGGCAGATAAACATTGGGGATGGTAGCTAGCCAAGCAGGTTCTGTCAAACTTTACCAGCATCCAGACTACCTATCCCGTGGCCCGGAAATCGAATCCGGGACCTCCGCGTTAAAAAGCAAACAGATAAATCACAGCGCCACAGACGCATTCAACATTCGCATGGATATGTGAATGTAAGTCTCGATTTAAACAAACATAAATACATTACTAACCTTAGTCTTACTGCCGCCGATGGACCCCGGCCTAATGGAACCCGTTTCGTAAAACCTCGTCAGTATTTTGGACACGCAGCCGTGGGAGACGAGAAGTTGCCTGCTGATATCACATGGCCTGACCCCCAATATTGCTAGCTCCACTATTTTCTTCCTGACCACGTCAGGGAGTGGACGTCCGTTGACGAACACGCCCCCTAACTGGTTAACGCCCGCTTGCCCTGAAACGAAAATAGTATTTTATCATGGCTGCCTGTCATGTTCGAACCTGTCTGGGTAGCTACAACCCTCAAATTAAATCTGCCGCTCTAGCAGCTTTGCTGTGTTCTAGCAGTTACACATGTGAGAGCCAGAAATATTCTGGGTGAGCACGCTTAAGTGACATTAAGGTGAATACGGCGAACCATCCGCGTTATTGCTCCAATTAACATCGCTTGTCAATTGGAGTGAAATATTGAGTACTTAACGACAAAAAAAAAACGTTTCATCGTATTATATAATTTAATTAAAACAATAATAAAGTCATATCTTCTATAACATTCAAAAAAGCTCACCGATCTATTAAAACAGTGTAAAACAGTGTAACTCTTTTACAAAGCCAACAATGAACCTTTCGAAGAAATTCATCTAAATTGTAGATAAAGCTAAGAAATTATGTTAAAGCGTGTAAGTAAATCTACAAGAAATAAGTTTTTTTAAAGCTGGATTAGGACTAAAATGGTGATATCGTATTTAAAAAAGTTATCGTATCTACAGTCAAATTAAAATTATCTTTGGCTTATATAATGTCTATAAATTTAAACTGGTCGTAAAAGAAAACACAATAATCGAGTTCATAAAAGATTCTTTTTTCAAACAAACGAAAGGCGGCATTGAGTTATTTTGCATCAACGGTCTTCATACACCTGTTCCATTTAGGCCTAATATTTATTTGATTGCTAAATCTACGGGGTTAACTTCCCCTTAGGAAATCGCCAATTATAACGAAAAAAGGCGACCTTATCATCAGATAAGCCAATGGTCGGCCGCCACGAATTTATGTGTTAATATAAAAAAATAATGATGTAGGCTTCGTGGTTATTTATGAAGTTTTGTGACAACTTAATGGTTAATTACGTTAGGAATAACAATGCATAGATAACTAACTGGTTAGTTTTAACTATGTATAAATGTGGAAGTTCTATGTCAATTAAGCATATTGATGCGGATGTTATGATAAACAGATACTCCTAAAGGCGCTGTAAATCTACGATCTTTTTTAATCTACTCATAGATAAGCTTTCCTATAAAAATGTGTATAAAAAAATAATGAAAACATATTGTTTCATTTAATAATCAATAAATAACTAATTTATAATGTCTTCTGAAGAACTTTCACTATGTATTATGTATGTACTAAAGCATACTGTGCGCGAACTTTTAATATATTAGCATTGTTTTAATAGGTCATATTTATTGTTATTATTTAGTGGTAGGTCCAACTTGCTGATGGACGTTTGCATGTACACCGCAGGTAAAAAAAAATGGAAAAAGTTATTAAAAAACTAAGGAAATAAGCAACTTTACTCATCATAGAATTAACCGCCTAATAGTAGCAAATGAAATCTCCCATTGACATTTTCTGACTAATAATAATTATTAAGTTCTCGGCTAGAATTAAGAGTCTTATTTAATCTCTTCGTATGTACACTTTACGGCTACTGTTAACGGTGCCCATTATAAAGCAATAAAACAATCGGTGAACGCCTAGCGATTTATTACTTTAATGCAATAAAATTAGCGTTCTAATTTGTTCGTGAGCAATTTGCGTTTATTGCGTTTTTCTTTAAGGCCGGCACCGCTTCTGGCGCTGCGCCATTTCACGGCTATTGTCGATTGAAAACCTCCTGCCGATTCCGAATGATGCAAATTGCTTTTGCTTTACGCATAGTGATGGGCCTGTAAAGACCGTTACGTTTTTTAAAAAAAATATTAATGTTGTCTTTACAAAAAATATGATTCTGTTTATAAATTAAAATAATTCCCATGATTGTAATTCGTTAATTGACCTTATCCAACTTTAATAATTATAGTGCGTTAAAAATATTTTTGAGTCAACTTTTGAATCACACTGTTTTTTTTTGGATAATTATGTAATATTATATAAATTTAGTGTTAAGAAAAATTAATTTTGTTAAAAATAATGAAAAGAGCAAAAAGGTAATCTGGCGGGAATTACCCATAGTTTATAAACATTTACAACGCCTTCGCCTATATACATATTACGATTCACCATTCCAAAAGTTCGAATTTTTCACTAGCTACAACATCTGTAAGAAGTAAGTACACAACACACTGCTGTAGTGCTGTAAGGCCACAGTCAATCTCTTGTAAGATCTTTAAATAAATTATCATTTTATTTAAAGAACTTTTGTTGTCCATATAACAAAATTGCCACAGAGCGATTAGGTTTTTTTCTCCGTGACAAATAAAAATATTTTTAGACTGTAATCGAAAGAGATATTTGCATACAGGGTAACAGTGAAGATCGATTGAAAAACTTTTTTTAAAGACCCAAACGTGTACCTCACTATACGTGTTTACGATTCCACTTCCAGATAGATCTCAGTAATGACGTGGAATCTGCCGAATGAAATTGAACTGTCAAATCGATTACTTCGAGTCCAATTCCGCTTTGAGAGTTTATTTTTTAAACTTTAAGTAAGAAGACTTTAAACACGAGTCTATCTCCGTTGAATTTTTATAGTTCTCTACAAATGCCTTTAGTACAAGAACTGTAAGTTTAATTCATGGAATAAATGTGGTTACCTCTCGCCATTTTGAAGCGAATATATCTTCTATGTTATCTCATTCGTAAATATTTAGTTATTGTACGTTACTAAGTTCATAATTTGTTCCTTTTTCATGAATTATGTATGCACTTTACATTATAATATAAATTATTTATAATCTTTAGCTGATATGTACATTTCACAACGGAATCTGGCTTCATGAAGTTGGATAATTATCTAAAGCTGAATATAAGACATAACTCACAAAGTCGATAAAAGTTGAAGGGATTCTCGAATAACGACAATGTATTAGCGAGATACTAGTTATACATCTTACGTCGCAAACATTTAATTATATTTCTAAAATACTTGCAGCCGAAAAATTAAAACTAACTTCAACTAGATTATATTTTACATAATGTTAAGTGACAATTAGGCAATAGATGATGAAACTAGCCTAGAATATGTTGGTTCTCACTAGTCCACCAGCTAGCCAATGCGGTCAAAAAATATCTACCACCATTCAGATTTCACTACTCATATGGACCTGACATTAAATCCGGCACCTTCCTACGTGGCAAACGGTCAACCACTGCACTACGGAGACAATCAGTGCGATAGAGTAGTGATATCTACTTGGACAAACTCCAATAACAGCTTATTGTCTTTTGCAGTGCATCTCAATAAATGGTCAGAGCAAGCCGACAATTTATAAAGCAAATATTAATTAGAATTTTACGCAACCGCCAAAGATTTATACCACACGCAAACATTGACCGTTGGCTTTAGACATTTTCGCCAATATCACGGTTATAACAAGTCTCGTAAATACCTCATATTAAGTGTAGTAATCCTTAAAGCTATAAAAATATGTTCGTAATAAAATAACTATGGGCGCACGCGATAGTTTCAGATTGAGTTTCCTATCGCAAAATATTTGAAACAATGTATGACAATCATTCCATCTATACATTTTCAAGTTTTTAAAACAATATTATTTCGATAGATGACTCCGATATAAGACTATCACTTTTAGGGGACGATATTTAACAGTGTTCAATAAATTTATTTATACCTAGAAACATGGTACATTATACATGGTATATTAATTTAAAATATTGTAACTGGTGATCCAAATGACGTTACATATTATTGGATTGTTTCGATTATGAGCGGGCGATACAAATCTAGCATTTCATTGTGTTCAATGGCAATGATTACGTAATTCGTTTCAATATACTTGGTCATAATAAAGCTATAGCCAGTTTATATGCGAATTATCTTGTCATATACATAGACACAACTGGATTGCTTATAATGGTCTACGCGATTTGACTCTAGTAAAAACTATTCTTTGGGATGAGGAACCGTCTGATATTCATGTGTCTTTATTGGGAGTAATTGTTTGAATGAAGAGATAAAGATATAAGTTTGGAGATCAATTACAAGCAGGTGAACTGCGCGCTTGTTTGTAACTTTCATTTCATTTCATAAAAAGAAAATATTAACGAGACGGAATGACCAGTTGGTCGCTGGGAGATGCAAATGTTTGCACTTTATGACGTAAGTTTCGTGGAATCACTCTAAAAATACGATTTGCACGCGCCCGAAGATTGCTGTATCGCTAATATGCTCCCAGTTTTACAATCGGCCGGCTATAAAAGGTTGTTTAGTGTTTTTTTTTTCGTTGTACGCGAATATAGCTCGTATATCGCGCAAGTTATTGCACGGTTTATAACTTGTGACTGATTTTATAACGCCGCCAATTGACGCGCCGGTAGGCTGCCAGTACGAGCTTTTAAGTTATACACCCTTCTTTGATTTTTAAAATCGATGTACGGGCAGGAAGTTAGAAGCGTTATTTTTTGCTTTTACAAAATGTAAAATTTAAGAACCTCTGTTATAAAAATATAAATATCCAAAATATTTTTCACTGAGCGTTTAACTAGATTTAACGAACTGTATCATATATACGTGATATTAACACTTACATAAGTATGAACGAATACTCATGAGTATTAACTATTACTTGCGATTGTAATTAAACGTGAAGAACATAAAAACAGAAAACAATGCACTGGTAAGTAGCCAATTCGTCGCTGAGAGAAAAAAGTACTGTTTTGAAGTTTTTGTTCTTTTTAATGTAATAATTTAAATAAAAAGTTGTAGGAAAATGTTGGTAATATTAGATGAATTTTTTTTTTGGAAAAAATCTTGTACGTTTCTAGTTATTAGAAAAAGGTATTTTTAAATGTTTCTCTAAAATCAGTAGTGTTTTGATGTCATTTAACTATAGTTTGATTTTCACTTCCATATGTTGTCAGATAAGTTAATTAATTGTCAAAGTATCCATAGACTTCTGTAATTCGAAATTTCATCAACAAAAACTTTACACAAAATGCTTACATGATAATAAAAGATTTTTTATCCTACATATGCATTAATAAAACATGGCTACGTTGAAAAAGGGTCAAAAAGAAATAAAAGAAATAAAGAATAAAAATTTAAGAAAATTATGCGCTTATGTGATACTTTGCTTTATTAGGTTTTTATACACTGAAAATCTTAATGTATGTACAGAATGTTTAGCGGCATTTTGACATCTCATATTTAGTCTATAGATGGACGTTGTAGATTAGAGAATTCATAAGCAGTGCCTACGCTTAAGCCTCGTCTATAGCCAGGAGATGAAAACAATTCTGTGTAACACTCCCGTATTGTGTAGCGGTAGCCGTTTTATGCGATATCGAAAAGTGATTGCCGCGAAGTTTTACTGCGAATATAAAAATGAATGCGGCTTCAGTCGTCGAAGACGCTTATGGTATTAAATAATTTGTAACTTTTTTTTTAACAGCTACAAGGTATTATGCTATCATTTTTCGGTCAGCAGTTTATTCCTAAAATAATTTAGAGGGGCTACCTAGTATCGCAAATCAATTATGAGAATTACTCAAAACACATGTATTACATAGAATGGTTATTAAGTGTTATTATTATGTAATCTGAAATACTTTATATTAAACATTATAATTTGATCACGATTCTATATAATGGAAGAATAGTTCGATTCCGTTTATGAGCAATTGTGTTGAAACTGAAATACGAGCACTTACAACAGACAAGTGTCGAATAGACTATATAAAGTAATTGTAATAGTAATTAATAAATTGTGACATTAATAGTATCAAATTAATTCTAAGCGGCGATCAATACTAAATTGTTAAAATATTTCCAAAAACTTTAATCATAAACAAAATAAGACATTAAGCATATTTTGTCTTGTCACCAATGTTTAGAATACGACACGATGATGATTTTTTATTATAATAGAAAGATATCTTACCCCAATTTTGTCTCGTTCATTAGTTGTAATCAGTTACGATGTATCATCTGCGGTCACATTAATTTTCACACTAATTTTCAAATTATGAACGTCAAATCGTCCAATAAACATTGACGTTTTTGATGTTTGACACCAGGATTTGTCAGCCGCTTTGGATTTATGCGATAACAAATATTTAGAATGGATTATTTAATGTAATGCAATAAAAAAATATACTCACTAACAATGGACAGGTGTAGATGCGAGGAGTACGCGGCGGCCGTCTCCAACTTGAAATATTACACAGTGGGGACACTGAGGCCAGATATTATCGAAAATTATGACAGTGAGTGTGATTAAAATGTACACTTAGCAACACGTTCGTCGGGTCGTAAATGTTATAACGAACGCCGCATTCAGTATTAAGTTGTGGCTACTGGTATTCACGTTTGTGCCTCACATTTCATAATATGGTAACTTAATTTGATCTCAATGAGATGCAGATGTTAATAATTACAATCCTAAGTGTTAATTAATCACCGACTCATAAATTAACAGTCCGTTAGTATAATAGTAACTATAAACCACTTTTTGTCTAAATTTATGATCAGGAACGTATTGTACGTATACTTCGATGAAATTCATAAGAAAAATTCAGCTGACCGGCGAATCTGATGTTTGCTTAATTAATCTAGACAAGCTTATATAAAAGACGTAACCGCGATAAATGGTTTTATATGCTAGATTTTCTGAACAGAAATTATTTAGTTCTTGGTTCTTAACTGATTTATTTCTATGACAAGTTTGAGCACAAATAGGGAACTAGAATATAAATTGTTAGTCTTTAGTGCCTAGACTATGCATGCCAATTTGAGTCTACCAAATCTCTAATAATTACGTTACATTTCGTATTTGTTGGACACGATGTAATTGTTTTTTTTTAATAGACAACACATTTGGCGCTGAATTGTCATAATTCAGTGCGTATCTGTAAAATATCTTTTAACCATAATTATTTAATTTAAAATATTTTTAATAAAAAATATGAATTAATGTTGTTAAAGTATGTTATACAAAAATGTGGTGAAAAATAATTTTCGGTTTATTCTGTATCTTAGAAATGTAAGGGAAGATAAGATTCTAGTCCAAAATGTATAACTACTACAGTAATAGTATAGTATAATACTACTATGTACTATAGGATCTGTAGAATCGGTGTAGAAATTGGATTGAATTGAATTAATACTTTATTGTACATGAACAATTACATAAATAAAATGCGAAATCAAAATTTACAAAGGCATAGTTATAGGGTGGATGAGAAAACGTAAAGGTAAAGTTAGAATAGTAAATATTTGTCTAAATTGAATACATGTAAAAGTGTATACAATAAATACTTATTCTACTTAACATAATTTTACTCTTTAAATAAATAAATATTAAATAAAAAGTTCACGTATTTTATTATTGAACAATAAATATTATAAATAATAAATACTTAATCCGCTAAACTAAAATTTTCGTGTAGTGAGACTAAGGTTTATTTTTAAATACAGCCAAAGGTCCGTCGGAAATCAGATGATATTTCTTGCATTACAGGAGGTGAATATACAACAACATGGATAAAAATGGGCATTAGCCGTTGCGATATGAAATTTATGAAACCTAAAGCATTTAAGATCCCAGAAAAAATGGAGGTATCTGAAAGCAGTTCCACTAAAGAAAGAGAAAAAATTGAAAAGATGTGGTGTCCTTTCTTGAACATTGTAAGGAAAATGTGATAAATAATTACAAAAATATAATTTAACACATTAAGAAAATCAAAAGAAAGAAAAAATATTAAAGGGAAAATTTAGAATATAGTAAACAGTGATAACAACAAGACCGATACTGCAAATTAAAAAGTCAAGGATCAAATATTTGTTTGTAAAGTTTGTGTAAAAAAAGGAAACTGTTTTACTGGCGACCGTAAAGAGACTATTAAGTAAGAAACATAAAGATCGATGTCCATAATGCAATTCACCCATTTTTGTTGAATATAGGCTTATAGCATCTGATATACTATTTTATTTCAATATCTTTTGCAGCTATTTATTATTTTAGTTTCGAGAAATTTCCGTGTGGTTTTATATGAAAGCCAATTCTACGACCATCGTAGTGATAAATAGCATTGATTACACGGTGAGTTGGCCCGTTTAGCTGGTTACATTCAAATAGTGCAGATAATATCTGGATGGCGCCGCTTTGACATCATTGATTACTATTTTACATTACTTCTGAGTTTTATCAAATTTTATTCCACTTATAATCGTATACAGAAAACTGGGAAGAATGCCAACTGAAATGGTCCGTATTTAAACCTATGTAGATATAAAGAGCAATTCACAGACGAAAAATTTGTATAGAAGTATGTTAGAATGTCTTAAAAACTTGTCAAACATAGAATTTAACGTTGGATTAGATTTTATCGTATGATCAAATTATTATTATTACAACTGCTATGCACCGCGTCTGTCTTTCGAAAAAAAAACTAGTCGCAAGAACGACATATGATGGGAATTAAGAACTGTAAGTAATAATGTGTACATGTAATAATCATAGAACGTAATAATATCATTCGACTAAGCTATGTAGAATTAACAAATGCAATACGTGTGAACATTGTTGTATAGTACTAATTTGCAAAATAATCAGGCATCTAACAATTTACACTAATCAAATTAATATTGAATCGATTAGTGCGCTAAGATAATGGCCCGCTTAATAATTCAGCCTAGTGAAATTTTATTACGTACGCATTTTATCGTGTACAGTTGTATGTACGACTGCTGGAACAGAGCAATGCTGTTACGGCAACAGACTGACATTGAGGGTGGTAGCGAGCCAGGCGGGTTCAAAATACCTTACAACTTTTCAAGCTCTACTATTCCCGTGGCCCGGGAATCAAACTCGGGACCTCTGCGGTAGGAGGCGAGCAGGTAAACCACTGCGTCACGGAGGCAGTCGAACAGTAAACTTTAAAAGCTAAATTTAATTAAAAATTATCGTGAAAAATATAAGATGACAGCCTTTAAAAGCTAGCGGGGTCGCGGGTTTTATACTCGAACAGCGTGCAACAAGGCATAAAGATAAAATGTCACATACTTATTGATTATCCCGCGTAATGTCTAATATTCTTGTTTTATTCAAACATTTGATCCTAGAGAAATTAAATTTGAAAGTCTCGTTCCTTGTGATGTATAGGTATCCATTAAAAATGTATATTATTTTCGAAATTTTACTCTTAAGAAGGGTGAAATCATATTTCAATCTACATCGATGGATTCATAATACATTTGTAATGAATAGATTATACACAGAAAGCATTTCGATAAAGAACCGAAGCTAAGAAGTGAAAGGTGCAAAAGCAATAAAAACAAATAAAACAATAAAAATATGGTCTCTTACCGCTACGTATAAAAAATACTACAACATGGCCAGTCGTGCCAATCCGTGATAATGCAAGCGTTACTCTTATAATATGTTACCTCGCATTCGGAAACAGATAAACAGGGAGTATAAAAAATATCCTGCGGCGAATAATCGGGGCATATCTGCAAGATAGACCCATCATATACCCCGGACGAGACGGCACACTACAGCGCACATCGGTGGAGTGCGGAGCTCCACAAGGGTCGGTCTTAGGACCGCTCCTGTGAAATATTGGATATGACTGGGCCCTGCGCGGTAGCCTGCCATATGGCACAGATGTCGTTTGTTACGTAGACGACACTCCGATCACTGACAAAGGTAAAGATTACCTGCAGGCTGCCGACAGGGCCAAAACCGAAGTGGAGCACCTCATAAGACGCATTGAGAGATTGGGTCTGCGGGTGGCGGTGTATAAGACCGAGGCCCTGTGTTTTCACGGGCCCCGGCGGGCTCCGCCCGCGTTCTCAGCCCTCCAAATAGGAGACACGGCAGTCGGGGTCAGGTCTCAGATGAAATATCTGGGGCTCGTTCTCGACAGTCGCTGGAATTTCCGGGAGCATTTCCGCCTTCTGGCTACAAAGCTCGTTCGGACAGCGGGTGCTCTCGGAAAGCTCCTCCCCAACATCGGAGGACCCTCCGTGACCTGCCGGCGTCTCTATCGTCCGGCGTCGTCAGGTCCATGGCTTTATACGGGGCACCGGTGTGTGTGGACGCTCTTACCGCCCAGAACAAAGCGCAGTTATTCAGGCCACAACGTATCATGGCGGTCAGAGTGATACGCGGATGCCGCACGGTGTCCCACGACACGGCGTGCCTCTTGGCGGCAACACCTCCCTGGGACTTGGATGCCGAGATCCTGGCGGAGGTGTATGCGCGGTGTGTGCAGGCGAGAACGGAGAGCGCTGGTCCTCTCCAGGAAGAAGGGGAGCGGTGGCGCAGAGTCGCGCGCGAAGAACTGCTCCGTAGGTGGAGTCTCCGCCTCGCGGAGCCTCGAACCGGCAAGTGGAACATGGACGCTGTTTATCCAATCCTTAAGGAGTGGGCGGACAGACAACACAGTGCACTCACTATCAGACTGGTACAGATCCTTTCGGAACATGGTTGTTTCGGAAGGTATCTGTGCCACGTCGTCGGCAGAGCCGCTCCCCGCCTGCCACCACTGCGATAGCGTGAAGGACGACACCCAGCACACGCTGCAAGTCTGTCAGGCGTGGAGCAGCGATCGCGCGACCTTAGTCCCCGTGGTCGGAGCGGACCTGCGCCTTCCGACATTGATCGAGGCCGCGGTCGATTCGATGAGAGCACGGGCGGCCCTTGTCCTGTTTTGCAAGACAGTAATGTCTCGCAAGGAAGAGGCCGAACGTGCGAGGGACGACGACCCGGCCTCGCTACCGATGCGCTGGAGGAGACTGAGTAGGAGGAGATGGAAGTACGCCCGTCTTCTCCTACCCCACTTACCTGACTCTAGGGCAGCGAAGGGGGATCCGTCCGCCCGACGTGGGTCGAGGGTGAAGTGTCGCGTTCTGAACACTTCGCCCTCCGAAGAGCGGATGGGCAAAATTAGCCCCCGCCTAACGGCGAGCACTCGCGAGCAAACGCCGACGGGGCCGCGGAAAAATGAATCCGCGTGCCTGCAGCCCCGCCAATTAGCATGACTCGGAACACCGTGATGTTTTAGTGGGTACACCGGGACCTTCACTCCCGGGGAGTCCCACATAACTGCCCTGAACCTCTCCTGGTCGGGCGGTATGCGTAACGCATTTCCTCACGTAAAAAAAAAGAGTATAAAATATAATCGCTCGATTTAATTTTTACAACATACTCAACCTCCTTTAATGTTTCGTTTCACAAAGCATCAAGTTACTTTTTAAGAACTCATCAATTTCATGGCACCACAGGCCCGAACTGACGTAACGGTATATTTGTTACAAATGGTGTTTATATTTATTACTCTTCACTATCCCGTGTCAATATATATTTTTATTTTTCTAATCTAAAGAAAGATTGTCATCACCTCATTCGATGATGCATCCTTAGAGCCATCTTTCAATATTTTGAATAATCATAGCTGTCTAACTATTAAGTTAACAACAACTTAATAAATAGGTGATTAATAAAAAAATCTCGTTATAATAAACAATAGCTGACATATGTCTATTTTTTTGGTTTCGGCTAAAGACGGGAACAGTACTTTACTCCTTCCTTCCTTCTCTAAGAAATGCACCATGTGTAATTTTAGTTGATAGGATTCATTGAGCTCGTTATTGGTGCTCTCTCTCCCTCGCCACTAGTTGTTTTTGGGCCAGAAACCTATACAGATTACAAAACCGCAATCAAAACTTTATCATCACTTAACCCTTTATTAATATATATTGTATCCATTTCTAACCCAATTACGTGACTGATTTCCTATTACATATTATACTCTCATTGCTATTCATACTTCATCCATTCACTTCACTTATTATGACCGTATCATTTCGACTAACATAAAAAAACCAAGTAAAAACTGTTTTCGAACTTATTTAAATATTTAATTGCTTTACACTAAGCCAGAATAAGGTTAACAAATGGTTTATTTGTTTCATAATAAATGTACATAATGTGTTTAAAACGTTTGTAAGCAATAAATAGTTTTAATGATAATTAAAATTGACAATCAAAAGCGAAATTTGTAATTTGTATTATTAATTTTCGATTCAAGATATCAATTAACAGTGTGTCAGTTCGACCCTGGCGTAAAGTTTTGAGGCATGAAAAAGTTTTACGCAAGTTTCGTTACCGTATTCGGTTTTTATTGCTTAGTCTTAATTAAAATCTGAACTGTCTTATAAAGCTTTAATTAGTTCGAGTTATTGCGGCCCGGGCAATGAAATAACAGTCGAAGCCTTAGCTACAGTGCAGTAAGCCACGTTAATATGAAATATTTTCATTAAATACAACATTTATTCTGTACCTTGCAGTTTGGTCTATTCCATACACCCTTTTCCAATATATTTCCTTTACGCGGTGAATTATATCCCAAGCCAAACAAACACATTTCACACATTACGTGCAACAATTTATTTAGTGTAAAAAATTTATAAACAGTGAAAAGTCTTTTGTTACTGCAATGAGATTTTATTTCAACTTATTATGACTCGATGAAACAATAATGAAATTTACTGATGGAAGGTTCTATGTGCTGGAGGTCGTATATAAAAATTAAATAAATGAAATTAAAGATAAGACGTATTCCTGAAATTATTGTAATACTTCTTAAACTGAAATTAATTTATTGCATTAACTATCATTTAAATGGATCGATTTTGAGAGAAATAATGAACTAATTCCAATTTTATTACATAGATTATTTGCATTTGCTCCAAAATATAACATTAAATAAAAATGCCTCCGTGGCTTAGTGGTTTACCGCTTGTCTTGTAACAGGTAAGTCCCGGGTAGATTCCCGAGTCACATGAGTAGTGGTGTCTGGACAATTATATGATTTTGTCCAACCCGCCTTGTTGGCAACCGCCCTCAACGTCAATCTGCCGCCAAAATATTATTGCTGTGTTCCAGCAGTCATACATACGAGAGATGGAGTATTCTAGGCAAGCGCGCTTTACTATCTACGACCTTATTGTCATTTACCATTATGTGAAATAGAGGTAAAGTGTTAGCATATTGCCGATTAAAAAAATCTATGATCGATAACGGAGAATATTGTATCTCGCGTCGGGTGGTATGCCGCCACAAAAGACTCTCTCCGGCATCGTTTCCAATTCAATTAATCAACAATAAAATGTAAAAGTTTACGACGTTAAATTGTAACACAGTTGTAAACATCGAAGTAGAAAATCGTATGTGATGTTTTAGATCCGTTGGATACGGAACGTCTCACAAAACGTAGGTTATAATAATGTGGATGAGACGAGTTGCGATCAACTGACACCAGTAGGAGCCATCTTTGCTAGGATATGTATTTTGAAATTTTGTAAGTACTATCAAAAAGACAGACAAAACCCTCTGAGTTTCTTGTCAGTTCTCAGAGTTAGGTGCGTTGCAAATTGACACTAATTAAAATATGACGATTAAAAGTGATTTTACAGATCCTTTTAAAAAAAATTGAGTTTGATTTTATGACGAAATCGTAGTCAACCATTTAATAATTTTATAAATATTTTAATTTCAACATACCCGCCCGCTTTTCTGGTCGTGGTATTTTTTTTATTTAATATTAAACTTAGTCCTCCAGGATTTATATCATGATCATGACGTGACCTGGTGTTAAAGGCCATGATTCATTTTGGGTCGTTGAGCAACCGTAGTAAGAATTATGTATACCAATTTTCGAAACCATCAACTCAGAGAATAGTTTCATGGTTTGATAAGTGACGCTAAAATAGAATAGAGAAATATAAAACGAAATTATTTTTTATTTGTTCTTCAATCACATTAAAACTGTTGTGTTTATCGGGTCAGATCTATATCGATTCGATCCAGAATAATTTTAAAATAGGTTTCAATTATTTAATTTTGGAATTCCATTGATCCTTACCACTTATTTTTTAAATTACTTTCACGTTAAGCGGAACGGACAGTTCGTACTAATTTAAATGTAGGATGGCGATATCCACATTTGTCGTACACGCGTACGGCGGTGTCGCGGCCGCCCAGGAGGCCCGATAAGTTAATTTGGCGTCAAAAGCTCGCTCGTCGGCGACACGTCACGTCATGACGTAGATAAAGGCGCTGACCAACCACACCGCCGTGTCTGCTCCACCGGGTTAGATCCATACCCGAGATAGCGTAGGTGTCGCCGGTACATACGCACTCATAAATTTATATAGACATAAACAATCCTTAATAACATTTTTGACACTGTGTACATGTACAGAGATTGCTGTAAAACAGCTTCACCGCTTCACCAGTTTTGGTGTTTGCCTTGTAAACGTATGTCTCCAGTTCGATTCCACAACCGCATACCTGTGTTTGCGAAGGTGGTAGTGGGAAACTAACGGATTCCACTGGCCATGACTGTCTAATTATCAATCTTAAAAGAAATTTCTTTATTCCTACTGTCATTATTATTACTCAATATCATGTCACCTGCTAACCCAATCTTAATAAAAATGGTTTGTGGTACATATATAATGTATCCTTTAACTTTTGTTGTACTACGATAAATACTATAAGTAATATTATAAGTAGTAATGAGAAAAACTAAAGGTAGCGTCTTTGATAAAAAAATCAATACATTTTACTTTCTTATTTTTATATTTTATAACAGTAGGAGCTAAGACTGCTAGATTGAGCTGAAACTGAAACTAGCCCATATTAGCAACAAATATGTTTTCAATAATAATCAAAAATCGTAAAATTTTAACATGTAGCTTTCATATAATGTTAACTCGCATACTCTCCTCCACCAACATAGTTTGATAATGCAGCGACAAATAATTACGACTTAAATTTATTTTTGTAGCGAAGCAACAAAAGCTAAACTTAAATAATATTTGAATCATGTTTAAATTAGAGGTAGCTAATGTAGTAGTAGTGATGATAAAAGGTTTATCCCTGATTTAATTGCTAAACATTTAGTAGTATCTGAACATGCGGAATACAAAAGTAATGAAGAATATAAATTCAAATAAAATTCTCCATTTAAAAGTAATATAGGAATGTGTCCTGACGATATTACTCACCCTATCGATAATAAGATCTATAACGTATCCGACGAAAGCACGCATCGGCTTCCCAGCACGCTCATTAAGATTATTAGGTAGCGAGATAGAAACAAGAAAATTCAAGAGGCGTCTTAAAACATCCGGAAACGACGTGTGTGATCCGTTGAAACGAAAATAAATTTTAATATTATTCGGTGCCGTATCAAAGTGCTCGAATATCTTTAATGCTCTGATATCATCACGTTTATGACTAGACTATGAGATATTACGATAAAAATGATATTTTATTAGCAATAATTACATCGGCCCACGTTTTACGTACATCGATATAAAGTCCAAAATGGCGATATGTATGTTTTTTATTTATTTTTTATTAAAAACATCGAGCGAGATTTAAGTGATTCGACGTCATCGGACGCTGGTAGGAGACTAATGTAAGCTTAAGCATGTATAATGAATTAGAGAACGAGTCGCTCATGCCCGGGTGGGCCGCTTTTCGATACGGATCCGATATTATCTTGATACGAGATTCGGCTCTCGATTGCCTTAATTACCGTTAATGGTTCGGAGGCAGTGGTGTAAAGGGTTCTTTGAAACGCTTATGATTCAAACGCGCGAGGTAAATTCCTTAAAGACAAACCGTCCTTATCGGCGAGGCGGTTTGTCGGCGCGAGCTTCCAATGCGAGCCGTTCAGTTTAATTAAGATTTGAGCGTAGTCTGTTTTCGTTCATTGTTTTTTCCTTCTTCTTTAGAATAATTGTAGCACTTAGTTTCGACTTGCAAATGTAAGTATTACCATCGTCGTGCGACGCTCTTAAATAGTTTGCAATTATGTATACAGATAATATAATTAAAGGGGCGTCCGATTTTTGTGCGTATAACCTGTGGTATCAAAATTGCCATTACACTTAATTGTCAGGGAAATAACTATTAATTCGAGAGACTTTTATAAGGTTTTTACAGTCAATCGTCATACATATTAATATTAAATTTTAAATTAAAGTTCCTTACCTGTATGTGGCATCGCGATATATAATCTGTAAAAGAAAGAAAGTTAATTAATAAACACATTAAATGAACTGCAAAGTATAATACCGTCTGTGCATTATAAACTTAGTAGCGCTAATAATTAAAATGAAAACAACCTAACAATTTATTGTATCAGTAAAAGTTTCTTTTCTCTCGTAAAAAAGGCAATCTGGCACCGCGATCGGCGCCCCAGGACCGAAATTATTAAAACGCGTGACATCTTTATCGGCCATTTTGTTAGTTTCCCGCCAACGCCGCGACCGCCACGATAGTTCTCGTGCTTTATATAAAACCTTCTTAGTGTTGTTAGTTAAATAATTAAATTAATATTGTGACACTATATTATATACAAACTTAAAATGGTAACTTTATCTTCTATCTTTAACAAGTGAATTGCATCATATAAATATATTGATGCACTGTTATTGAATTGGTATTTTTGTGATGGTACAACTGTCTTGCTAAGTCCGCAATGACAATACTACCGTTAGCGTTGTCCAATCATCACTATCTACACATGTCTAGCGCTGTACGAAACGAAATTGCCGCATAAAAACAATTCATTAAGTTTCATTTAGAATTTGCTACATGTAGAAAACTGTGGTCATACGTCCATCTAAATATCCATATGTGACGTACATAATTCTTATTACGATCCTGGTAAAGAAAATTTAAGATGTGCCTACACTTCCGAGGACTAAAGTGGAGTAATAATTTGAAATCTTTATTTTTAAAATAATGTACACATAAAAATTCTGTAAAATATCAAAGACAAAATTACAAGGAGCACGTTATATTTCTCAACACTAAACCTTACTGTGACGTTATAGCATGAAAGGGCCACGGTTATGATTAAACCGCCCATAACGCACCGATAACACGCTTAAATAATAATTTATTCAAATTAAAAATACTTATCAGAATGTGATGCGGTACTAAGTCAGGAATTAAGTGACCCGGGTGCGTGCGCGACGTGGAAATGAACGCTATCGCCGCTCCCGATCACCGTGAAAATCGAAAAAAATTACGAACGAGGCGGACCGTGAGCGTAACACGCGAATATCAGTTTAGAGAGCCGCCGCAGGTCCTCTGGGGTGGGGCCGTGCTAATGAATATTATCGGTTTTCTAAGCAGCATTGGGTTGTGCATTGCTGGTACTCTCTTCTCTCGCAAGGTAAATCCCCTTTTCAATCCACGGAGGCAGCAGTTTGGTAAGTCCACGCTATTTTCTCATAGATTTTATTTATTTATGGAATATAGCTTTACGACGATCTCAACTGATGGTTAGGGAGAGATATATTCTATGATGAATCCAACGAATATTTGAATTAGAATGCTTTTTATTTTGATTTCATCATCATCCTATATCTACCCCTGTTGATTAAGGAACAATATCTCTCAGCATATGGCGTGTTTTGATTTACTTCATCTGCCAAACGCCTTTCAACATTTTTTTAACTCCATGCTCTATCGTGTTGTCAGTTCATGTCTCTGCATCGTAAGAAATTGCAGGCAGTACGCACTTGTTGACGACTATAAACGTAGAACATTTTGTGAAGATTTTCAATAAATATTATGTAAACTACTTATTAAAAATATGTTCGAGTGTTAAATGTCTGTATACTTTAAAAAAAGAAAATATCTGCAATAAAAAAAAACAGTAAATGAAAACACTGGCTGGTTACATCATAAAAAATATTATTTTACAGACCAATTGGCGGGTCGTAAAAAAGGGTGAGCGTATCGAAAATATAGCTGGGCTCCATTAGCATAATGTTAGATGACAAAACGCCGTATTACGCGGGGCGTGTGAGCTGCGACACGCAGACCTGCCCTCGTAACACTAACAGAGTAGTAAAAAAATATTAATTTGTATGGATTATTATTAAAGGTTTTAAGTGTTTTCGTTAGTATTGATTCATTTCTAGTTGAAAAATTTAATTGAATATGTATTAAGCTAATATCCTGTGTTGTAATAATGCTAAAAATTAGAGTTAATAAAAATATTGAAAATTGATCATTATTTCTTATGGCAACTCTTCAAATCTACAAATCTTATTTCGCGACGACCATAATCTAATTCCAATTTTTTTTTATTCGATTTCACTGGATGTTAAGTCACTATGAGGCCGTAAAATGTGAAACGTTTTCATCTAGAATACTCTGACTTCCATGTATAAAACTAATGCAACACAGCAATGCCATTATGGCAGCAGATTGGAAATTCCTACCATTATCCAGACTTCACTACTCGTGTGGCCCGAAAATCGAACATGAGATCTATGTTACTAAGCAAGCGGATAAACTACTGCGCCACGCAAGCTTTCTATCAAATAATGTTTTATTTCTTATATATATAAGCATGTTTATAATGTATTAACTATTTAATTATGAGTCAAAGCGAAATAGTAAAAATATTTTGGATTTTCGTACATGTTTATCTTTGCAGTATATCTTGAGTAACGATAAAAATTTTACAGAAACATTGGCACTGTTTAACAATTTAAATAAAAAAAAATTTATTCAAAATTTACGTTCTAAATTCAAACACGTATTAAATAAATCCAAGGATAAAGATAAAATCTTAAAAGGGGGTGAGTTTTTAAGTTTTCGCGTTTGAAGCGGGCCCCTTTTCCGCGTCATATTTCGCTTGGAAACTGTGCGTGATTGTAATAATTTGTGCGTAACTCACACTAAATTTTTTATGGGAGCTTTTTAAATGCGTTTAGGGCATTCAATCTAATGATTATTATTAGCGTTACGCTCGCTACGGAGCCAAGGTTCGCGGGCTCCGTGTCAGGGTCGCGGCAGCGTGTAATTTGAAACAATACAGTTAAATTTAACGTGTTAGAAATAATGTTTTGATTTCTATGCTTTGGTTTTTCCGCTAAATTTGTAACTTTTTAACAATAGATTTACGAAAACTATCATTTTAATAGAACGTTCTATAAAAAATTCTGTACACTAATATTCGTTCGACTTTTTAAATTTTTTTTTGTTGTTTCAGGCAACATTGCTTTATTTTATTCTTGCAATAAAAGAAATATAATAATAATCAACGAAATTATTAAAGATTCAAAAAAAAAAAACATAAATAACTTCCGTTAATCTAGTGTTAATTACATTATAACAGCATAATATAAAGTTAACTATTACCTTTTTCTCAAATATAAAAAAGAAAAAATTGTCTACAATGGTAAGTATACATTATTGTTTAAATGTAATTATATAGTAATCGAATTATGTTTGCAAACTACTAAATCAATAAAAATTGACGTTCACAATTTGTTAACTGCAATTTAAAAAGGGCCAACAACACGCGCAATGAATATATTTGATGCAACATAATTTTTTAATTGTTCATAAACAATAACATGTTTGAAGTGTATAACAGAATATTAAAGTTAAAATTTGTTTTCAGTACATCCAACATAATACATTGCAAAAAGTGTAACACGTTAATATCGCACTCCTCGTGGGTCGTATCATACGAAACAAGCGCAAATATTTTACATTCGTTTAAGGCATGCGTGAAATTTATCAAGTGGCTCAGCGTGCACGCAACCACACCGTGTTCAAAGTCTGTTTCTAACTGCTGAACATAAACAAAAATTTTTCTCGCATCCCCAATGCTGACACTTCTTCCTTCCTTTCGTGTATGCCTGGTACTTGTACATGAAAAATTAAAACAATTGTAAGTGGTTTTTAGAGTTTTTTTTATTATTAATTTTTATGATTTTTTATAAGAGTAGAATAAAATCTAGTCCTAGCAGTATATTAACTTTCCTAATGTAACCATAGACAAAGCTGTATATGACAAATAAGTTTTTTTTTTAAAAAGAGTAAACGATTTTCTTTGGGGAATCGTATTTTAAGATAATATTAACAAAAAAAATAGTGACGTCTTCGTGTATATATAAATATAAATAGGATAAATTATTTTAGTATGCTAATAATCAAACCATTGAACTGGTAATCTTAAAAATAGGATTTTTTTATTATTTCATTAGTTATAATTTGCCATAAGGTGGCGCTGTAATCATTACTGTACCTTTGAACTAATTAAAAAAAAAATTATACGTATCTATTCAGTTTGAGAGAGAAACAGATGAAATACGTGTACGCTTATAGAAGTGTGCCAAGTTAATAACAAAAATTTGAGATCCACGTCTTTTTTTTATCTTTCTTTGTAATTTAAGAATAAGCAACATAATTAGTGAGGCTGATCATAAGTAGCGCTATTAGGGAAGTTTACAACGCACCATATTACGCTCATTGCCTCAATACATAAACAAAGTCTCTGCAGCCTAGTAATAAACAGCTACTTGAGAGATGATCTTGACTTCCTCTGAGTAGTTTACCGCTTCTCTGGTAACTCAGGGGTCCCAAGATCGGTTCCCGGGGCGCGTGAATAGTGTCTTGCTACCACCTTCAACGTCAATCTTCTGCCATAACAACATTGTTGTT